>PVJH01006032.1:0-73618 GCA_004026705.1 Nesogale talazaci
ATCTTTTTCTCAGGATGACATCATAGCCTATAAACCATCCATGATGTAAATAACACGTGAGCAACTTGAGAAAAGGTCACTGGAGTGGGTATAAGGCCAGAGGCATGTTGACATCTGTGCCTGTGACTGTTCTTTGTAAATAACATTTATCACCCAGCTCCAAGGTGGAGAGGTTCTCTGAGAAAGTTTATCCAAGTTAAAGAATGCAAGATGGGAGAAAGAGGACTTGGCCTGAGCAGGTGGCAGGCTTGGAAAGGTAACTTCAAAGAAGTGCTGGCAGTGAGCTGTCCCTGTCATCCTTAGTTGCTGTGGCTCTGATTCAGATCCATGGCTGTGTCATGTAGAACTCTCCTGTAAAGGGTTTCTAATGTCTCACCTTCTAGAAGTAGATTGCCAGCCTTGCTTCTGTGGTGACTCTGGACAGGAGAGACTCCCCCATCCCCACAGCCACAGACAAAGGCAAGGCATGGAAACCAACTTCTCAATTAATTTAGGGGGCAGTGTTGACTTATACATTCTGACCTTGCTGAAACCTAAGGGGAGGTTTGCCTGGAGCTGCCATTCAAGCCCTAGGAAATTACATAAGAAACACATAAACATCTCCTGCCCTTTGTGCAAGCTGACCCAGCCTCCTTCCCTCTCCACTCCATGGGCCCAGCCCCGCCCCACCCCAAGACCTCCCAGAGAATCCTGCATTTGGCCAGAGGTCCAGGGAAGCCTTTCCTGGCCGTGCACACTTTAGCCCAACACTAATTAGTAATGCAATCCCACAAAGAGTGAAGCTGTCTGCCACCGCCCCTCACTCATAGTGATTTATGTTCAATTTGTACAAATGGAGAAAATGAGATTTCAAATTTCAATGCCATTTCTGCAATGAGGTGATTAAAAGAGAGAGAGGTATCGCCTTTCACTGTATAGAATATTGATCCCAGTGCTATTTTCCTTTGCAATAACCATTAGCTCAGTATTATTTGCAAACCTCTAATGTGAACCTGGAGATGTAATTTACATTTGTGCCTCACTTATTTGCTTTAACAAAACAACACAAAGCTTTGGTCTTTCAATCTATCCATATTGTCAATAAAATTAGCAACCTGAAGGGGGTGGGGGGAGAGGGTATTCTGAATCATAGCTTCCCATTAACTACTGCAAGACACATCACATTGTTCCACAGGGGAGGGCAAGTCGTGGTAGCCCCTTTTCTTATCTGCTTCACCCCCATCACCTTACCCTGGGGAGGGTAAAAATTTAATCAGAACACTTCAAAGGAAGGCATCCTCTCTCACCAAACACGAGTAGCCTGGGTGCTCAGTCTGGCAGGCCACTTCTGAGGCCTAAGCCTTGACATGGTGTCTCAAAAAGTGGCGCTGGGACTCCACCCATTGCCGAGCGTCAACACACATCCTGACCTGAGGCCTGGGTCCATCCGCCCAGCACCAGGACCAACAGACCAAGTCTGCCAGGGGTCCAGGGCAAGCTTGTGCACACGTGCAGGGCCCCGTGCAGTACTGGACCTTTGGGAGAGAGGGGCATCCTGACAGAAAAGGGGGGAGTCACCAGTAGGGAGTGGAAGAAAAGAAGCAGAAGTAATCAAGAACTAAAACCAAGGGGCTGTATTCCTGTAATTCAAGCGGTGGTTCGTCAGACGGGACTAAACAAATGTGCCACGCAGCTCGTCTTTCTTAACGCCTTCTCTGCAGCCCATGTCAGCTGCCTACCACTGCCTACCAGACTCTGAAGACAAGGACAAGAAAAAGGGAGAAAGGGAATGGGGGGAGGAGGGGAGGAAGCTAATGACCCATAATTGCCATGATAGTGGGAGAGGGGCCAGGCAGCTGTGTTACATTCCTGGTATGTATAGTATGCAAATATCGACAAAGGCTCTGTGAGTTTCACCATTGTAGATCAGGAGGGTAACCAAATTAGCCTTTGGCAGCCATGGTAATTGGGAGGTGCTGCTCCCATTAGGAGTCCTGCAAATTATGAAGAAAAATGGACCTAGGGCTTTGTCACAAATAATAATACCAAGAAGAAAAGAGCAGGCGGCTGTCTTTTCTTTTCTTCCTCCACTCCCCAACCCTCTTTTTTTTTTTTAATTTCAACATTGTGTTGTTAATACCTCTCCATTTAGTAATAAGAAAACAGTCTGCAGCCCCCCACTAGATGGTGTGCACTCGATGGTAAGAATGTGAGGCCTGCCAGAAGACAGGAGATGGGAGGGACAGGACGGATGGGAGAGGTTCTCCATGTCAGGAGAGGCAGTCCTCCTTCCAGAGAGTGGCTTCTCCTGAGCCCAAACTCCAAACAAGCAGACCCTCCAGCACCGGAGAGGTCAAAGTTTTGACTGGCTCTCCTCCCTGAAAACTAGCTATTCTCCAACAACAACCCCAAACCCGAACCCACTGGCACTGAGTCAAGTCAACGCACAGTGAGTGACCCCATAAGCCAGAAGGTCAGAACAGAACTGGCCCCTTTGGATTTATGAAGTCGTTAATCTTGATAGGAGCAGAAAGCTCCATCTTACCCCTGTAAAACAGCTGGAGGGATCAGACTGCTAATCCTGTGGCTACCAGCTCCAGGTATCATCCACCACATCACCTGCCCCCTTAGCTGTCGATAAACTCAAGCTCACACTCACTGCCATCGGGTCAACTCACAATCAGAACAACCTACAGAATGGAGTAGGACTACCACCCTGGGTTTCTGGGACGAGAGACGGCCTCACCTTTCTCCTGAGGAGCCACGGGGGCTTTTAAACTGTTGGCCTTGCAATTCACAGTCCAATGCATAACCCATGATGCCTGGAGTGCACCTCCAAACCTCGCTGCCATGGTCAACTCCACTCTTAATGACCCTACGGCACTGAGTACAATTGCCTCTATGAGCTTCCAAAGCTTCATCTTTCTCCCGTGAAGCAGCCAGTGGTTTTGAACTGCTGACCTTGTGGTGAGCAGCTGAATGTGTAACCCACCACATCACCCGCTATCTGTCATTCAGTAGAATTGCAGGTAATTTGCCCCGAGCATCGAAAGGATGAAAATTACATGTGTCTCCTTTCAAAGAAAGGCACCCTGATAGTACAGTAATGAAGTTCTTAGCTGCTTACCAAAAGCACTGCAGTTCAAACGCACTAGTAGCTTCATGGGAGAAACGACCTGGCAATCTGCTCCCATAAGGACAACAGCCTTGGAAACCATACGGTTTTCTGAGTGAAAATTGACTGATAAACATACAACACCCACCTCTGAAAGACTTAGATTTGGCTTTAAGACATCCAATCATGATACTTTATGCTCCAGACGTGTTGAAGAAATGGTATAGGCTTTTGCCATGGAAATTCCCTTGAGATGGTCTAATTCCATGTCCCTGGGACTTGGGTGCCTGGTGACCAGCTGGGCCACTGAGTATCAGATGACTCTCAGATGAGATCACTTCTTTGTGGGCCAAGGATGAGCAAAAGGAAATGGTCTGCCTGGGGTCCTATCTGCCCTAGAGAGATCTAGTACTAGTGCTGGCATACAACCCTGCTTCAACAGTTGTAGGGGCACACACATGTGAGGGGTGGCGGCCAGGGTTTCTGAAGCAGCCTCTGCTTTAACCTAATCAGTCCCAGTTCCCTGTCTTAGCATCTCTCTCCCCCACCCCCACCTCTTGGCTTCCCCAAAGCAAGGCTTCCCTGGCCATCAAACATCCTTCACTGATGTGCCCCCAGTTACACAGTACACCACCTTCCTTTGGCACTTAAGTTTTATTTTATATTCCATAAAAATACACAATGTTCAAACCTAGAAATGGGCACACATCTCTAAGAGGAGTCAAATCTGCCCGAAATTATGTCTAACTGGAAATATAGACACACACACCTTTAAAACAGCATTTCCCATAAGAAAAAAAAGATTGAATTGTGATACGGTTTGAAGAATCCACTGAGGCACAACTACAAAAGGATTCTGCCAATTTTGGCCTCCAAAGAACAGGCAGAGAACTAACGGCCACTTGCAAGTATTTGGAAAATTAATACAAATGTAAAGAAAATGACCAAATAGATCAGGTCATAACAAAGTCAAACAGGGGGATGGAAAGTGAGTAGGAGGAAATGACAAACTACTTGCACAATGTCATTAGTGATGGGACCCAGGGGTGGCCAAGGGAAGGGCCTGAGTGGTGAAGTAGGAGAGTGAGATTCAACTTTCCCCTTGGAAATGCTCAAGTTCCACTCTCGCAGTGGTGGGTGGGGGTTGGTCAGGCATGCGGTTCTTTTTGTGGTTTCTTGTTACCCTCAATTCACCCTCAGTTCTAAGTGAGAAGAACTCACTCAATGCCATCTACTCAATTCTGATGCAAAATAACCCCATAGGACTGGGTAGATCTGTCTCTGTGGCTTCTGTGAATTTAAAACTACAGGAGCAAAAAGCCTCGTCTTTCCTCTGTGGAGCAGCTGGTCGCTTCAAACTGTCGACCTTGCAGTTAGCAGCCTAAAGGGGTACCCACTTCGATGCCAGGATTCTTTTTGAAGCACTCAACTGTTAAGTCTGCTCCGGGTTCCGTGTCTCATTCAAGAGAATCTTGAACATGAAATTTAAAAGAAAGAAAAAAGACTCAGGCCTTTACAAATTTTTGACTCTTATAATGAGCATGCCCCTATGACCAGTGATTTCACCGAGGTGTTTCTGCTCAATTGGCTGCAGCATTGAGGCCCTTGGCCACCGCTCCAGCTGTACTGATTTTTCCTTCTTAGCACTTCAACCTCATTTGTGTTAGTCTGGGTAAACTAGAGAAACAAATTCATGGAGACACTCATGTGTATATAAGGGAGAGGTTTATGTACAAGAACAATTGAACATTGAGAAAACATCCCAACCCAGTCTTGTTCAAGCCCCTAAATCTGATATAAGCCCATATGGTTGGCCACACTATGAGACATGACATCCCTCAATGGTCCATGGCCCGGCAGGGGACAACTCTGGAGACAAAGTGTCCGCATTGCACCAGGTCTGACCCCACCACACTGAGGCAAAACACTAAAGGTGTGCAACAGAGCAGTGGGGGAGCAGAGCATGAAGGTCCTGAGGGAGTGCCATGGATAGACTTTGGGGCCAGGGCCTGGCATCCCATAAGACGTGACCAGAGGACACTCCTAGAGGTCAACAAACAGACCTTGAACTATATACAGGCTTTTATTATTATTTTATTTATTTATAGATTTTTCTGGACATTGGTATTGTGGTTGTTGTCATTTTCTTTTGTTGCTTCATGTTGATATGTCTGTTCCCCCCTACATAGTATTATCTCTACAGGTTTATCTAGATAATACAGGCTGGATGAACAGTCTGAAGGAGAAAACATGGGGACCGATGATTCCAGAAGGATATGGAAGAGGGGGAGGACAAAGAAGGGAGAAAGGAGGTGGTGTTGACCAACCCAGGGACAAGGGAACAATAAGTGATCCAAAATCAGTGGCATGGAGGTGTGAGAGCCCTGGGAGGGATCGATCAAGAGTAATGTAACTGAGAGCAATTACTGAAACACAAACAAAGGCTGAGCACGGTAGAGGGAAAAGAGGAAAGTAAAAGGAAATAGGGGAAAAATAGGAGGCAAAGGGCATTTATAGAGGCCCAAATAGAGGCATGTACATAGCTAAATATATTTATGTATGATGGGGAAATATTTCTACATGTATATATTTATAACGTTAGTATCAAGGTAGCACAAAGACATTGGGCCTCCACTCAAGTACTTCCTCATTGCAAGACACTTTGTTCTATTAAATTGGCATTCCATGATGCTCGCCTTCCCGACACAATCACTGAAGACAAATGTATGCATAAGCAAAAGTGGTGAAGAAAGCTGATAGTGCCCGGCTATCAAAACGTGCAGCATCTCATGTCTTAAAGGCTTGAAAGTAAACAAGCAGCCATCTAGCTCAAAAGCAACAACGTCCATATGAAAGAAGCACACCAGCTTGCGTGAACACCAGGTGTCAAAGGGATCAACGATCAGGCTTCAAGAACTAAAAATCATATCATTGTGTGTCCCCCTTCCTGATATGATTGCTGATGACAAGTGTGTGCATAAGCAAATGTGGTGAAGAAAGCTGATGGTGCATGACTATCAAAAGATATAGTATCTGGGGTCTTAAAGACTTGAAAGCAAACAAGTGGCCATCTAACTCAGAAGCAACAAAGACCACATGGAAGAAGCACACCAGCCTGTGTGATGATGAGGTGTCAAAGCAATCAGGTATCAAGCATCAAAGAACTAAAAATTATATCATTATAAATGAGGGGGAGTAAAGATTGGGGACCCAAAGTCCATGAATAGGTGAATTGACAGCCCTGCCTACAGGGGTTGTAGGGAGCAGATGAGTCAAAGGACAGTGTAGCAACAATGAAATATGCAACTTTCCTCTAGTTCTTAAATGCTTCCTCCCACCATCATGATCCCAATTCTACTTAAAAATCAAGCTAAACCAGGAGATGTAGACTGATATGGATAGGAGCTGGTAACAGGGTAATTCAGGACAGATGATCCCTCCAGGACCAGTGGTGAGAGTGTGCCAGGAGGGTGGAGGGAAAAGTAGAAAAGGGGAACCTATTGCAGGGATCTACATATGACCTCCTCTATGGGGTACAGACAATGGGGAAGTGGGTAAAGGGACACATTGGGCAGTGCACGATGACAAAAAAAATGACAATTTGTACATTGTTACGGGTTCATGGGGGAAGGGGAGAGGGAGGGAGGGGAAATCTGAGGAGCTGGTACTGGAGGCCTAGGTGGAAAGAGGATGTTTTGAGCATGATGATGGCAACAAATGTACAAATGTGGTCGGCAAACAATTGATGTATGTATTGATCATGATAGGAGCCCCCAATAAAATGATCTTGTTTAAAAAAGAAAGAAAATACCATAGCATGGACCAGGCACACCTTAGTCCTCAAAGCTTTTCAATACTGTATATAAGGCAAGACACCCTTTGAGCTCTTCATTGCTGCTTCCATGAACAATGATTGTGGGTCCAAGCAAGATGAAATCCTTGACAACTGCAGTCTTTTTTCCGTTTATCGTGATATTACATAATGGTCCAGTTGAGAATTTTTGTCTTCTTTAAATTGAGGTATAATCCATAATGAAGGCTGCAATCCTTGATCTTCATCAGAAAGTGCTTAAAGTCTTCCTCACTTTTAGTGAGCCAGGTTGGGTATTCTGCATAGCTCAGGCTGTTAGTAAGCTTTCCTCCAGTCCCAATGCCACATTCTTATTCATATTATCTAGTTTCTCTGATTATTTGCTCAACATGCATATTGAATATGTATGGAGATGACAACCCTGACAGACATCTTTTCTGATTTTACACCATTTAAACGATGCAGTATCCCTTGTTCTGTTCCCACAAATGCCTTTTGATTCATGTACAAATTCTGCATGAGCATAATGAAGTGTTCTGGAATTCCCATTCTTCTCAAGGCTAGCTGTAGTCTTTTTTTATGCCACACAGTCACATGCATTGGTACTGTCAATAAGAGAAAAGTACATGTCATTCTGGAATTCTCTGCTTAAAGCCAAGATCCATCTGACATTAGCAATGATATCCCTAGTTCCATGTCCTCTTCTGAATCTGGCCTTAACCTCTGGCAGCTCCTTGTCAATGTAATTTACAACCATTTTTGGATTATCTTCAGCAAAATCTTCAGCTCAGCTCTTTGACTTCATCATTTCTTCCATTTGCTGTAGCTACTCTACAATTAAGAGCAAGTTTTAGAGTCTCTTCTGATATGCACTTTGATCTCCCCCTCCCCCCCGTCTTGTTAATGACCTTTTGCTCCCTTGATGATCTCCTTGATGTCTGCCCACAGCTTCTCAAATCTTCTGTCATTCATGTTCAATGCGTCCAATCTGTTCTTGAGATGTTCTCCAAATTCAGGCAGGAGAGACTCAAGGTTGTATTTTGTAGACTTGTATCAGTTTTCTTTAGCTTCAACCTGAACTTGTACTTTAAGCAATTGATGGTCTGTTCCACGGTTGGCTCCTGGCCTGATTTTAGCTGTTGCTCTTGAGCTTCTCCATCATCTCTTCCCACAGATTTAATCAGTTTTATTTCTGTGTGTCCCATCTGACACACAGCAACCATACAGAGAGAGCTCTTGAGAACACACATAGTTACAGGAGGATAAGCCTTGCTGAGCACCTGATTTGTTTGAACTGCTGACCTTGTGCTTAGCAGCCCAATGCTAACCACTGTGTATCCCGGGGTCTTTAGAGAACTTATATTAAGGTCTGTGATACATTTATGGTAATGGCCCCTATAAACCACTTCTTTCTGTATCTACCTCTGTATACTTTCTCCTTTCTTAAATATGGGCTTGGGTTTATGACATGTGTTGACAAGTAGGATTTCAGCAGAGATGTACCAAAAGTTTAAAAAGTGCTTACGGATGGGAGCTCAATCTCTCTTGCTGATTGCTTATTCCTGATTTCAGCACCATAATAGAGAACCTACAATAACCTGCTGGAAGTCAAAATACCATAGGCAGAGAAACACAACTGTCATAAATGGGATCCCATACAGAAGAATGAGTCAAAAAGTATTGCTACAGAATTACAGAAGTCTTTATTAATAAAAATTCTACAAAATGTAAAGCTATTGCTTCTTAACAGATTCTCTAACTACACACTTCCAGAGGTGATGTTTTCATCCTTCTAACCATTCTCCAATAAATTCTGTGCTCTTTGATTACTGCATATCAAAACTGAAGTTTGAGCATCCTCAAGGGACTCTATAATGTTCCTTTTCAATGGTCTTTGAGTTTGGGGAATAAAAAGAAGTGTAAAGGAGGCCAGTGAGTGGATACATGGAAGAAGCACACTGGCCTGCATGATCATGAGGTGTCCATGGAATCAGGTATCAGGCATTTAAGACCCAGAACAAAACCATACCCATTGGAGGGTGGGGCATGGAGTGGAAACCCAATGCCTATCTATAGACAATTGGACATCCCCTCACAGAGGGGTCACAGGTAAGAGATAAGGCAGTCGGGCTGAGCCCCGGTGGTGTAGTGGTTGTGCGCGGGACTGCGGCCCACTGAGATGGAGGTTCAATTCCAGCTCCATGGAGAAAGGCTGGGCCTCCTACTCCCACCACCTGAGGGCAGTGATGCCCCCGCCCCCCCAAAAAAGAGAGGAGGCAGTCAGGGTGCAGTCTAGCACCAATGAAACACACAACTTTCCTCCAGTTCTTTGGTGTTTCCATCCCCCACTATCATGATCTCAATATACCTTACAAATCAGATTAGACCAAAACATGCACACTACTACAGATAATAGCTAGAAACACAGAGAATCCAGGATTGATAAACACCTCTGGGCCAACAATAAGAGTAGAGATAACAGGAGGATTAGGGAGGATGGGAGGAGAAAAAGATAATCTATCACAAGAATCAATCAATCTAACTCTCTCCCAGGGAAATGAACAACAGAAAAGTGAGTGAGGGGCAATGGAGCACAATGTAAGAGATGAAAATAATAATTCATAACTTATCAAGGGTTCATGAGGGAGAGCAGGTGAGGGAAGGAGGGGAAAGAAATGGGGAGCTGATATCAGGGACTCAAGTGGGAAGAGAATGCTTTGAAAATGATGGCAGAGTATGTGCAAATGTGATTGGCGTAATGGATGAATGTATGTCTTGTTATAAATGTAAGAGTCCACAATAAAGTATTTAATAAAAAATAAGAAGAAGAGTAAGTGGATGGATGGAGTAGGGTTTTCCAACAAAATTCTTGAAGGACAGCCCTTGCTACCATCAGAGAATAAGTAGGTGCACTGTGATATTAAAAAATTCTTCAGTGTAACTTCCCTGGTTTTTTTTTTGGGGGGGGGGCATCACTGCTCTCCGGTGGTGGGAGTAGGAGGCCCAGCCTCACTGCTGGAATTGAACCTCCGCCCCAGTGGGCCGCAGTCCCGCGCACAACCACTACGCCACCGGGGCTCAGCCCCTTCCCTGGTCTTTTTATGACAAATGGAGTTTCACATTTTCTTAAAATTTGTGAATCTGAGCCGCCATCATCATTCTGCATCCTTCTAGGAAATCCATCATGCCACTAGCCAGTCTCTTTGAGCTGATTTGTTTGCCTTCAGTTTCAATTGGCTCAGGTCCTTTGAGAAGTCCGTTTTAATTGGACCAATTTTTTATTGGTATCACAGTGACACCAACACACGGACATTAGTGAGAGAACTTGTTTGCAGCTATCCACTCACTACAGAGAACTATTTGATGCGTTTTACCTGGAATAAACCCATGCAAGAAATGGAACCCTGGTAGCAAAACTTTTTGACTGGCCCCTACAAGTAAGCCAAACCAATATTATGTAGGGCAGATGAATTTTCCCAGCTGAGCCTTGTCCAAATGGTGAGCAGGTGAATAATTATGTTCCTAAGTTGAGGGGAGGAGGTCATTTGAAACTTAGCAATAGATAATCAAAAGCACCTAGAAGAACTGGAGAGGGCAAGGGGACGCGTCAGAATTAAAAAAGAACTACCAACCAAGTACAAAGTGAAAGCAATGGAACATCCTTTTTTTTGGGGGGGGGGGGGGAGGGGCATCACTGCCTCTGGTGGTTGTGGGCGCTACCCAGTGCTGCTCCTGAGAGCCCCTGCTGGATTTGAACCACCAAGCCCACGGGCCTCAATCCCGCACTCAACCACTTATGCCACCAGGGCTCAGGCCCCCCCACCGGGGCTCAGTCCCGCAATGGAACATCTTTAAGGTTTCCTGCATGTAGATGTCCTCTGACGACAGTACACTGAGGGTAGCTGTAATGAGGATGACCATGGGGGGGGGAAAAGTTCACCCAGGTGGTACCATGAACAGCACTGGCAGTGAAAGAACGAGGGTGGCATATCACAAGAGGCTTGGGAAGAATAGCAGGGTCCACAGTAACAAGTGTGTCACAGATACGTGGCAGCAGGCCGTTGCAAGGTCAGCCCATACTAGGAGCTAATTCTAGGTGTGGACATTGACATGAGTGGGTGCACTGACAAGCAAATCTCAATAGTTCGCTGCCTCTTAAGACCCTACCTGGACAACAAAACATGGGGCATATTCTAACTGTGCTGTGATTTGAGGAAGCAAGAAATGTCCACAGGAAAAAAGCAATTCAGTATGGTATATGAAAACTACAGAAGATGTCAGCCAGCTTAGACACTCTTTTTGTTTTTATCTCCATCACTCATCCATGATTGAAGATTATGTCCAATTGTTTGTTCAGTTGTCAGGATGCCAAGACAAAGTGGTGATTAAAAGCATCTGTTCTGAAAACAAATGCTAACTTAATATCAACATTGACAATAAAAAGTGCTGGTATTATTCACTTTCTATGCACGGAACACCACATTACCAGGTAATGTATTTAACCTCGGTTTTCTCATCTGTGAAATAGAGACAAGGTTGCAAGGGGTCAGAATGAACTCAACAGCAGTGGGTTAGATTTGTTTTTTTAAATAGAACTAATGATAGTTCCTGTTTCATATGATGGTTACGATGATTACATGAAGAAGCCATACATTCAAAGTAGTAAGTACAGTATGCAACACACAGCCAGCTCTTCATAACATTTCAAATTGCCATTGCTATTTAATTTCAGTAGTGATTTTCAAAAGACTCCTAGGCTTTTCCAAATTGCTGAGTATTTCATTTAGCTCATCACGAAAGGTTCTCCCATGAATACCTTCTCTGATCCCTAAAATATATCAATCAGAGAAACTGACCCCTTGATCAGAGTCTTTTGAATCTGGCAGTGAGAGAAAACAGTTCTACATGTTCCTTATGTTTGGAATTCTAATGTATTCCTGATGAAAATCTATATACACATTCAATTATGTCTGATCTTCTTTTCTCTCCCATCAGACTAGCAAATTCTCATTAAGATATGATTTAAGAACTGGAAGTTCATTAAAAAGACCATTTTATGACAGAGTGAGATGAACAACGTAGAAATGATTCCATCTCTTCTCCAGATCAACCCATTGAAGGCTCTTTCCTGATGCAGCCAGCATAATTCACAGTGGCACTGAAGTTTGCCTCTCAGAGGTCTGGAATAATTTGGCCATTAGCATCACATACCCTTGTTACCTGATGCACCAGATTCAAAGTGCAGTGAGAGGTTTTCTCTTACAACTTTCTCACTCTCAGCAGCGTTATCTTGGAAATCTCTCCTTCAAAATTCTTAGGGCAAATACAAGTGGATTCTGGTTTCCTACTTTTTAAGAACAGCACAGTGTGAGGAAGACAGCAGCAGCATCACTATAAAATATGAACCAGAGTTCTTAGAACAAAAACTTTTATTTCCAATTTGTTTTTGCAACTGACTACAACAGAGCTTATAGTAATTGCAACCTTATTAGCATCCTTTCAAGAGTAGGGATAGGCACTGAAACCTTCATTCCATGGTGTCAAAATGTGTCTGAAATGCACTTCAGCCAAATCACAAAACTGCGAGAGTGCCTCTACTCATGCCATCTAAATATGAAAAGTATCATGCCAGGAGGAAAAAAAGAGTGGTATTTATATAATTTTCCACATTTCTGTTAGGCAACCAATTCACAGTTAGGCAACCCTGCACAGTTCTATTTCTAGTTATTTAAATACTTGTGAATGAGTCTCTCTAAATTTTTACATTTTGTAACTTAAAGTTAATACCATCAACCAATATGCTACCAATTTTGTCAAGAATTCTGCCACAGCCCAGAAAGAGAAATAAAATCAACTGCTTCATCTAGTAAGTTATTGAGTTTCAGAATTATCACCTCAACTCTGTACTGCCACAAAATCTTTTCTTTTTTTTTCTTTGCCACAAAATCTTTTCAAAAGTAGTAAGGGTCATTGATTTTTTAATAGCACATACTTGTAAAGTTTTGTGCAATTACAAAAATATTAAGCATGGAGGGAAAGACAATAGGTTGGTTTATCATTCATTCATACTAGCAGGCATTTGGGTTTCTCCACCTGAGAGTTATCCTCCAGGAATCAAGCCTGAATTCACATATAATTTCACCACTTTCTTTGTCACAAGCTTCATTATGCAGAAACCTCTTGTCTTAAACAAACAAACAAACAAACAAACAAACAAACTCCAATGAAACCAGGAAACTCCAACTAACTGCTGATTTTTGTAATGAATACGCCCCCCACTGTCTGATTTCACCTTATACCTAGCATTCATCACACTAGTCTCACACATTGAATGAACTGACAGATTTTTCTCATTCTGTTTTTCTATTTTTCTTCTTCTAGAAATGCACATGACTACTAATTCAATCACTCCACTTGTATACTCTGCCTTGTCACTTCAACATGCCTAATGTCCAAGGGGAAATACATATGCCCCAGGCACCCGATTCCTGTCAAAGTTGACTGGAGGGAAAGGCAAACTGAAAACCCAGAGGAGTCAGGGGCCCTGAATGTTGGGCAAGGTCACACATAAGAGTGACTGCTTTGACCATGCCGTATGATTAGACAGGACTGGGCTGGCATGCCAGGGAAGGGACCGACAGACTGGCGTGGTCTTCAGCCTGAAATAAACCCTGGCCTCCTGGGATCACCTGTGCTCCTTCTTCCCAGACCTTTCCCCAGTTCTACCCATATAATTTCCTGGCTACTGAGAAGACAATTAGCTTCAACGTCATTGTCCCTGGGTGTGGTAGACTGAACGGCAGATGCACACATAACTGACCCTTTACCAGTAGAGACTTCTCAAATCTGAGTTCAGCCATTTCCCACGTGACCTGACACTTGGTGTCCAGACCTCCGGATTGCGGGAAGGGAAGATAAAAAGCCAAATTAATTAAAGGTATCATCGAGTACAATCTGCTCTGATCTGCCTATGTGACTTTTGAAATAGCTTCGATTCCTGCCCAGAATGTCTGATTTCCTTCCATCTGGGACGGTTCTCCTGGAAGCCAGCAGGCTGGCCACCTCACCCTTAGTCCACCTGCCTTCTTCCTGGGTTTCCTTTGGGCCTCCTTAAACTGGCAGCCAGAGTCCCTTCCCGGTAGGTGCACTTGGTACGCCTACAAGTGTACTTAAACTTTGTGTCTGATCAAGTTATGTGTATTGGATCTGAAACCAGTTAGTCGATTCGTTCCGGTCCCTAAGTGGCGATTTGTGGTAATGTCTACATCAATAGGAACAGAGGAGCGGTTTGCTAGCTGGTTTATGTAAAGCACAAGGCTGCAGGAAAGAGGGGCTGCCTCCAGCACTCCCTCTGCTAATGAGGATGCAGCTGGAAGGGAAAGGCAGACGGACAGAAGCAGAGGTGGGATCTCCGAGGGTGGACACTCAGAGGGAAGGAAGTCCAGTGCTCTCTGCCGTATCTACTTACCTTCCACCCACCCCTCGTCGCTTCCTCCCCCGCCAGTGGCTTTTTGTTGATGCTTAAACAGAATTACTTGCTTTCTCATCATATTCTGTGTACAGTAAATCCCCCAAACCAGGGCCTGCCTTGTGTTTTTCAGATGGAACCTGAGATGCTGACCCACGGACGATTTACTTGGAGACTTAAAGGAATGATGGAAACCAGTTTAAGGAAAAAAAAAAAGTGTGGTGTTGAGTTCCACCTCTCATCGTTTCTCTGTTGTATAAACAGTTTCTGCGTTTGCCTGGAAAGGGGAGGAAATGATTGGGCTAAGAGGAAATTTATTTAGTGCAAAGCTGCATATTGGCCGTATCTCTTTACTACTGCAGAGTACATTGTTTCTAATAATTGTGATGGATTGATACTTATGACTGGTTGGCAGAATTCCTTTAGCGTGGTAAAAAAAAAAAATTACCTTTTATTCCTTGATCTAATGCATCACCTGATGTTTCTGTCTGCTTCTCAGAGGTAATAAACAAACTTGAAAAGCAAATGTCCCGAAAGTAAAAGAAGCGGGTCTCTGGATCCCAGGTGCTCTCCCGTATGGCCCCCCCTCGCTCCCCCCCTTCGTCTGAGGAGGTCTGGGGAAGTGAGGAGCAAGGCTGCTGTTCAGCTCTGCTGCAGTCCAGCCTCTCAGACTCAGATACCCAAATCTCTACGACAACAATGCCTCCCCTCTAAGGGAGCTGCTGAATTCCACCTTCTTCTGGTTGGCTATTCAGACCAGGAATTCACAAAATTCCTGGCTCACACCTTAGAGGGATGCCCTTGGAGCGCATTTCTGTCCTCACTTGCGGGTGGGAATAATAGGTTTGCCTTAAAAAGCCACCTCAGGACAGAGCTCGCTAAGATCTCCCTGGAAACGCTGTCTCTGGCAAGATGGCATCACCATTCAGCACCTTGACACTACTCAGCGAGGAGGGGTTGATTGGCAAGGGCCAGCTGAATTGCTCAGTGGCCAAGTGGCTAAGTACAAAAGGAAAACTTGATTTCTCCTCTCTAATCAAGGCACATTTCTGAATAAGCAGCCTTAAGTCACAGGTCACATGACTTCTTATTTCATTTTGTTTTCTTACATTTTAATTTCCATTCTTTCTGATTGTTGGTTGCATCGCTTTTCATCATGGTTGTGCTGCAGCAATGCTGAGCTCAATTTATGGAGCCTTAACATAAATATGATGCTAGACAGAAAGAGAGCGACATATTAGTTTAGAATTTGCAGACTCTCACACACGGGGCGCACACTGCTGATTTATGAAAATGAGATCGCCTGTAAATCCTACAGTGAAGCCCTGCATCCATAAACTCCCAAAGAGCTAGAGGCAGAGCCCCCAGAGCATAGCTCCAGCTGGAGGCCCACGCCCAGAACACACAGGCACATGGCATGCTTGTTGCGTGAGCCACGGACTGCATTTCACCATATAGTGACACGAAAGAATGGAGACTTCATTGGCCATTTTTTCTTAATGCCAACTCCTTTTTCTCAGTATGTCTTTGTCAGGAAGCTCCACTGAAACCTGTCCACCTGGGGTAACTCTCCTGGCATTTGAAATTTCTAGAAACACTGCAACATGCAAGCCACCACAGTATGCAAACTGAAAATCAAAAATCTTTACACATGAACCAGGGAGTTAGTTGCCTTATGAAAAATGGAGAGATTAAATTTGTCAAGCATTTCATTTTCTTGGATCCAACATCAAGGGCCATGGAAGCAACACGCACATCAAAAGACCTATGGTGTTGGGCCAATCTTCTGTACATGACCTCTTTAAATTGTTAAAAAGCAAAGATGTTACCTCAGGGTTAGAATGCACCTGACGCAAGCCATAGTATAGGCACTGAATAAGGAAGATTAAAAATAGATGTTTATGGCTACCATAGGCAGTCCCGGATTGGGGGGGGGGCACGTGGAATAGCAATGTGTAACTGGAGAACAGGGCACAAACCCACCCAAAGGGAGCATATTGCTTATATCTCCACAAGGAAAGAGGGACCAAACTTAAACCCAATGTCCCAGAATGTGAATGCAAGCGTGATGGCATGGAATAGGGAGTAGTGGAGGGGTCTGAGGGCCCAGCCCCAATCCCAACTACGTGGACGACCAGCCATTCCCCCAGAAGAATGTATTTTAGAGGATAGCACTGAAGCTGCAGCTCAGGGAGAGGGCCATGTCTGACCAGAGAAAATGAGAGCACATGAACGGTGAGCAAGAGAAGAGTGGACTGCGTCCTGGTCCACCAAGTCTTGAGGACAATATTCCCACTCAGAACAGCCAATGCACAGACAGGACCATATGGCTGGCTCCACTATGAAACATGACATTCCTCGTCGACCCAAGACCCTATGGGGACAATATTGGAGACACAAGGTTGGGATTGCACCCGATCTGACCCCACCACGAAGGAGGCAAAACACTAAGGGTGTGCAGCAGAGGCGGGGGTGGGGGTGGGGGGCACAGCATGGATGTTATGAGGGAGTTCCAAGGATAGATTTTGGGGCCAAGGCATGGCACCCCATTGGACCCCAGAGGACACTCCTAGAGGTCAACAAATACACCTTGAACTATTTACAGGTTTTATTTTTTTATCCATTATTGCTATCTTTTATTACTTACATTTTTTTTCTGGACCTTTTTTTTGTGGTTGTTGTTGCCATTGCTTTGTTTTCTTTAGTCACTTTGTCTTGTTATGTCTTGTTTTTTTGTACATATTATTACTCTGCAAGTCTATCTAGATAAGATAGGCTGGATGAATACTCTAGGGGAGAGAACAATGGGACTGATAGTTCTGGGGGACATGGGAAGGGGAAGGTGAGAGTAGGGGGAAAGCAGGTGGTGTTGACCAACCCAGGGACAAGGGAACAATAACTGATCCAAAATCAGTGGCAAGGGGGGTGTGAGAGGTCTGGTAAAGTAACTGAAATTACTGAAACTCCAATGAAGGCTGAGCATGATAGTGGGACAAGAGGAAAGTAAAAGGAAATAGAGGAAAGAAGTAGGAGACAAAATGCATTTATAGAAGTATGTACATCGGAAAATACTTTTATATATGATAATGGGGAAATAGATCTACATGCATTATATATATATATATATATATATACACACATATATTTCTACACAAAAACTGAGAGGAGACTTTCTCTTCAACAATTAATGCAGGATGGGATAAAAGGTTTGTTGATTATTGGTCTCTTGGCTCCAGATCAAGAATTTACTTTCCTCTGCTCTGACCATACTGTGTGGGGCTTCCATGTGGGCAAATTGCATTTCCCAAGTTCCTTTGCCAAATGGCTACTGGTTGGGACCAGCCAACAGAAAGCGCTGCTATGTACCCGGAACAGGAGTGTAAGGGTAAAAGTAGCCAGATTATTTTTTCCTCTTCCCAGTTCCCTCGTGCCATGTCCAGGACTGGATGGCAGCTTTTCCTCCATGGGTCAGTACCTGCCAGAGAGCTGTAGCTTGGGTTTTGTACCCTCACCTCATGCCTTTGGTCCTCTAGACTGGTGAGGTCTATGCTTCTTTCTCTAGCTCATCTCTGAGTTGCCTAGACATTTATCTTGGCAACTTCTTTAATACCTTTGTAACCAGCCCCCGTGTTACCTTTTCTCCATCAAGAATGTGGGCTCACTTTTGTTGGCTGAGGACTGACTGAGGACAGTTTTTGGCAGTCACTACCACGTTGCTCCACAAAACCTTCGCTTTCCCTTTCCCTTGGAGAAATAAGGCCTTGCTATGGACTCCCATGGGAACCCAGCAACAGCATTAAAAGGAGCACAACGGAAGGCTGAAACATCTCAGAGGATGAATATGGTTTAGAAAAAGCAGAGGTTCCCAAAGCAATGGAGAAAAAAAGGATTAGATGAATTATAAGCCAATGTCTCGGCTCATTTAGAAGGAAAGAAAAAGTCATGCTAGATCCAGAACTTAATTAGGACATCCTAATTTAACTTCATAGTCTCAGCCAAATTACTCCTCCAACTCCAACCTACCCTACTCAATGAAACATATTTGGCTATCTTAACTTTTTGCAGCCATTTCTCTTTAGACTGCAGATGCCTACAGTGATTTTTATGTGCAACATTAACAATGACACTGATACTTTCAAGCGCTTTGTTTTAAAAACAAGCAGTTTAAAAACTGCATTGTGAGTCACCTCTTTGTGCATCCTGGCTTCTTGACTACCTCTGCCATCTTTTCAGAGATGGCAGTTCCTCAATAGCACTCACATAGCTTCCAAGTTGATACATGACAGGCAGAGTTGTGAAAGGTGCAAAGTCATGATCCCTATATTAATTAATGTGGATTACAGCAAGAATTGTGCTTGCCTTTAGCGTGGGGCATGTTGACATGAGCATGGACATGTAAAAGGCTGCCTTGTAAGCTGTGTACCTAGCCAAGTGTGTTTTACCATCTGTGCATAGCAACTGAAAACATATATAAGCCATCATCTTCCAGGATACCTGAATCTTAAACCTGAACTGAAGAAGGGGTTCATAGTATGAGGACGATGGCAATAGCAGCTTTTTCAGGGCTGGGGATTTCTTTTTAACTTGACATTGACCTAAAGGCACTAGGCCAGGTGTCTCATGGTTCATACCTAGAATTGGCTCCCGGGCATCACAGTAAAGGGTTGGATGGGTGTGAGGTATGAAGACTTGGCAAGAGAGAGTTTTGGGCAGGAAGACTATTGAGGTGTAGGCGTGGAGACAACACTTCCCGTGATGGGAGCAAAGGGCACAGGAGTGGGTAGAGGAAGAAGTTGAACCAAAGCACGACCTTGGCTACAGATGACCCCTTGCACCTCTGAGCTGAGCTGCTCCTGCGGGGAGAGAAGCATCCTTGGGCACTTATTAGAGAGTGGCCTCCGAAGCAGGCTGTTGGCCTCTCACACTCCCAGAAGCTGGAGGAATGAAGACATCAGTTCTGAAGTGGGGAACCACTGTGGATGGCACTGGACACGTGTACTACCTCATTGAAGCAAGAACTGTGGGGCACAACTGTGCTGCTTCCACCCCAATAATATCCTAGCTCCCGAATTGTGGGAGCTGTGTGCTTCCAGGATCTGCAAATGGTATGTTGTCGTGGGCCAACTACCAAGCTAGTTTCCTTAAATAAGAATCTGCATAGCAGAAGGATAGTGAGTCTGCAAACCACCACTTAGCAAAAAGGAATATGAGCCAGGGGACCGGATGGCCTTCAGAAGAAACTCAGGGCCCCCATGCTCTTGATCTCCTCTGTTGAGTCACAGCCAACAAAGGCAACAAGGGTTGCAGCCTCACCCACCCCAGGGGCACTCCACCAAGTGTTGCCATGCCAAGGAGAGTGGCATCTTTGTGCAGGTTGCACATGAGTTTGCATGAGGGGGCATGAGTTAATTAGTGCAAGAGGGTTTGGGAAGTTGGTGACAAGCTGCCACTTTGCATTTGGCGGTTCCCTTTCTGAACAGGTGGCAACTGACTGACAGGCCTTTTCTGGAGTGGAGGGCGGCAGCTGTGTTTTCACGCTGTGGAGGACTGCCTCTGCCCAAGCCACACATTTGGAAGAACAGATGAATTCGTTGTCAGCCCCTCATGTTATGGTACAAATATTCACCTGATGCACAAACACCACAAAAGCACCACTCTGTGCTCAAAGCCAGTAAACTAAGGTCATAAAAGTCTAGATAAAACCATATGAATGAAGACTCAGGGTATCATAAGAAGCAATCTCTGCAACAGAGTGAAGGAATAGTCTTAAGAGAATAAATACACAAAAATTCAGAGCTCCATTTTCAATGTTGTGTGTCTCCTTCAAGATATACATGCATGCGTGCAGGTGCACGTGCGCCCGCACACACACACACACACACACACACTCAGACTCTAGGACAAACCTGGCTCAAGCATGAAATAAGCCAACTGTTTTAGGAGAAAAGCTATATGGGCAGAACAGGAGGTGCAATTGTATCATACAGGGGGGCTCCTTATTTCTGAAACATTTAACCAGCAGGCTCCCACCCCCTTCTCTCAACTGTGCTGTGAGTGCTTATGATTTATGGGTCAGCGTCGATAATCAAAGCCATCGCTGGATTGAAACTGACAATCAGATCAGCCATCTAAATTAAACAGGAATATAAGTCTCTTTTGAAGGATCCATTACACTGAAAGAATTCTGTTAAAGACACCAAGGCATTCATTGAGAACACCTCTGAGCAGGACTCAAACTGTGAACAAAATGGAAAATGTCTCAACGAGCTCTCAAAATTAATTAGAAAAATTAAAAGAAACCTAGAAGAAAAGCTGGCAAGTGGAAAGGATGGAAGTTCAGAGTCAGTCATTCCTCCCGGTTCGGAAGTCCTATCTGGCCCAACACAGTACAGCATCACTCTCATCAGGGAACGGAAGGTTCTGAGAGCAGCCCTCCTTCTACCTCTGGGGACGAACTTAGTGGAAGACAGGCTTGCTTGCATTAGTGGGAGGAATATATATATATAAAATCTTCCAATAATAATATAGTTATAAACAAAGAGTCACTTGTTCACGCTGATAAACTATGTGTCCCACAAATAGAAGGTTCTCTTGTTTCTTTACTCCAGGAGAACAACCCACTGAAAAGCAGTTGAAGATACAGTACTAAAAGTCACCGATCAAACAAAAAAGGCCCATGGTTCAAGAGACCTGTGGTTAATCATTTTGAGCACGAGAGGATCCCATCTAAAAGGCAACTGAGGAGTGCACACCAGAAAAGACATAGATGCTCTCTTTGTTTGCCTGGAGAAATCCTTGGGTCTAGTATCAAGACACTCTACCACCAGGAGTCAAGTGTGGGAACCAAGAATGTGTGATGATGGTGGTCCGGCTGATAAATCCAGAGGGACGGCCACACATAGGTCTCCTTTTGGAAAATGCCATTACGCAGTCTTTGGACCTCAAGGTCCTAATAATTACCAGCAATTAAAACCTTGAAGATGGAGACCTGGCCCAGTGGCATTCAGAGAGGCCAAGGAAGTGGCCAAGAGCCTTCACAGATAACCAGCGTGAGCCTCAGGCTACTAAGGGATTCCAAAGAAGAGAGAAGGTAGAGAAGCTAGGCACTGCAAGCCATAGGGGATCAAAATACCAATGATGATGAAGTCTGCCGAAGCAAGGAAATGACAGGGAACTGGTAACCTAGGAAAAGCAGAGAAGGGTCAGCTGAGTGTTGGACTTGTTCGGCTCACTTGAGAAGCAATGGACATCGGCTGTTGAGATAGACAGACAGTGTTCTGGTAACTCCAGGAGATGAAGACGAGCTAATCTATTAGCACTACTGAATGTCTGCGAGTTCTTAGTCAGTCTTGGCTGTGTGCTAGTGAGATGTCTCCTAATCAGCTCCATTGAGATAAACTTAGGTTCTCTTAGCTCCCTGTTAATCAAAGGTAGCTGGCTCCCTGGTATAGTGGACCTAAGCAGAACTAAACACAGTGGCAAACTTGCATGGCAAGTGCCATGTGTAGTGCTCTCAATGCTGACTCACAGTGATTCGTGAATTGGTATAGCCAAACAGCTCTGTTGTGAGCACTCGAAAATGATCAGTGCTCTCCCCAACTTCCTCTGGGATGTGCTCATTAGTTATACAGGATACTCCTAAAACAGGAGCCAGCATTCACACCGCAGGGTCTGTGAGTATTCATGCTTCCATCTGCCAGATATGTGAAAACCATGGTGATGAACTTTAGACTTGTGTCCACATATTTAAACTTAGCTGTGTGTGTCCATCTCTGTGGTCACATTTCAGGCTCTGGATGTCATGGTTATGTAGACAGACAGCATTAGAAACCAGGGTAAATTTACAGGTTCCTCTGTCTCTTAGGATGTCTGCTGTGCTGGGCATACTGACAACCATGGGACTTCCACTGGCTTTAAGTCCCAACTGTTCACATATATATGACCTGTCTGAGAATGTCACATGGCAACATGCGACCTGTCGGAAAAAGAAGTTGACTGCACATGTCTGCTCTTGGTGGCTGTGGCTTCACAGCAGCACTAAAATTGACAGCCACACAACGATTCTCTTCTAGTCCCCAACCTGACTCCCCAGGCTTTCACTTTACCACAGTGCCAGAGACAATGTTATGATTTAATGGTACGTGTCATTTCCTGAATGGAAGGAAAATAGGAAGAGGAATTGCCCTTGAAGAGAGAGGCAACCAAACACATATCTACCACAAAGTAAGCTATAGTACTAAGATGGGGGCTCTTTCCTTTATTGGGGGAAACGGAATTGGCCCAGCTTCAGATTAATGCCAATGGGTACATGATTGGCAATTTTTTGGGTGACATTGTGGAGCTGCCGCTTTCGAAACAAAAGAAACTCCAAAGGAAAGAACGGGGATCTGTGTCCCTCAGAGGAAGAAACAAGGAAACAAGGTGGCTATTTATGATATTTCTTCATTTGTTCCAACTAGAACCACTATTCAGATCTGGAAGTTATGTTTATTCAAATACAACAGCAACACAAAGATTGGGGGGGGTCCAACGATAGATATATATATTTGTTTGAGTCAATGACAGGATAAAAGTCTGATTAATAAGCAGAAATGGGGGAAATTGTTACAGTTTCTTATAGCCCAAATCTTTTCCTCTCCTTTAAAAAAACCCTTCATGGCCCTACTTCCTAGCTTGGGGTAAAAGTATTATTTAATCTGAAGGTTCTCTTTTAATAGCTGTGTGATGAAGGGCAGCAGGAGGATGAAGAGGGAGAAGGGACAAGTGAACTCAAGACAGGATTGACTCCCATTTGTCTGGGGCAGGAAGGTCAAAGATATCACTCAGAAGTCACATTCCCCCCCACTCCCCAGACTGCTTTCCTTGGGTTTGCTCTCACATAAGAGTCTACTTAGGTTTCCAAGACATTTTTTCTTCCTTTTTCCTTCTGAGATCCAATATTGGGTGTGTGCAAAAACATGGTAGGTTTAGGGGGGAAAAAAGATAATTATCAGAGGAAGGGAAAGAGAAAGAAAATAAAGAGCTATGACACAAGGGGACTGGGCCAAATGAAGACAAAGCAATGCACGCGACCCACCTGGAGGGCACATCGGACCAGCAGGGTGCTCTCAGCCAATCGCCTGGGCCTGCGGCGGAGAGCAGAGGCGGCATGGGTTCATTTAGCCGAGGAGTGTTTCCTAAACCGTACAGTGCAGCTATGAAAGCGATCAGGATCTTCCCACGTTTCCTGTCATTCCGTGGAGATTGGCTGCTGGAGTGTTGGGTGGGGGTGAGCAGGGGGGAGTGGAGGTGGTGTATGTGTGTGTGTGTGTGGGGGGGGAGGATGGTTGTGTTGTTGAAAGGGGGGAAGAACTGGCTTGGGTGGGAAGCGGAATCACAGAAATTTATTTTAAGTGCATATATAAAATGAAATTGTGGGGGACCCCAGTTTATTCCTTGTGGGTCATGTGAGGGAGCCACTGACAAAGATAATAATATGTGAGGGGAGAGACAGGGAAAAAGAAAGAGAGAGGGAGGGGGAGGGGGCAAAAGGCTTTCTATTATCTGGGACAGCGGTGAAGCACACTGAGGCAACTGGAAGATTAAATTAAGTATTATATCTGCTGACCCTATTGCCATGGTTACCGGACAGCGGAAAATATTAATCAACCCAAGCCTTTTCAGATGAATGTGCTTGAAAAAAAACACAATAAATATAAATATATATGTATATCCTCCCTGCTCTGCTGAACAAATGCAGAATGCCAGCCAGTGCGCCACCTGATAGTGGAGATAAACAAGTTAAAAAAAATAAGAATAATAAGAAAAAGGCTGCCTCTTTTGAGGAGGCTGACATCACTTCTGGAAGACAGAACATCAACGGCAAAGCTGACCACTTGCTCACGCTCTCTGTAACTGACTTCTTCCCTTACTCCCCTCATTAATGGACTCCAGCTTCTGGGCTTGATTGCAAAGTCAAGGGGCTGGTGTATCTGTGTCCTTATTTCTAGGAAAGCAGGCCTGTCACCCCTGTGCGACAGAAAATAGGAGAGATGAAAAATAAATCGGAGGGAAATCAGAAGCCCAGCAAATCAGGGGGCGGTGGCAGGGATCCCAGTCTATTTTGCTATGACCAAAAGAAGCCCACATGTCATTACTGCTCAGGCTTACAATATAAACTCTTTTACCGGCAGCAGGCCATAGGACCTGCCCCTGGTCATCGTAGAACCTTCAGTTCTGACTCTGAGGATGTCCGCAGCAAGCTGATATTGCCAGTCTTCCTTGCCTGTCATTGTTTCTAGGATGGAAAACTGGCAGAATCACAGTGCAGAGTCAGAGAGCAGGCCACACTGGCACCGCGTGGACTTTGGGGATCAGTTTTGTCCCCACTTGATTTGGGGGAGGCTGGGCACTTTGCCCTTCTCTCCCACTCATTATTTTCTAACTGAGTGCAAGATCCCTGTCTCCCTCAGTGTGGCGAACACAAAGATCCCGGAGCAGGCATGATTGAGGTTGGGAGGCTGAGTCTCTGAAGTCCATGTCTATCAAATGTCACCAATTTGCAGATGACAGGACCAGAAACCAAGAATAGATAGAGAATTTTATGGAAAAAGCGCAGATCTTCCACAGCAGATGGGGGCTTGCCTGGAATCCTCTAAGCCCTAGGCATGGGCTGATCTGAGATGCCGAGATTTTAAATAGAGGTCTCTCCATCTTTTCAAGAAATGACACTGCTCTTCAAATGTCCACAGTTCCACTGCCCCAGGTATTTGGGGGTCTTGAGAAATCCAACAGACCAATCTGCCCCCTGATGTTTCAGCCTTCCTAACAGCTCCCATCAAAAACAGAAGCCCACAGGAGACAATGAACAGTTGGGTCTAGATCAGCAGTTCTAGAACTTTGGGTCACAACCCTTTTGGGAGTCGAATGACCCTTTCATAAGGGTCATTCAATTCATAACAGTATAAAAATTACAGTTATGAATAGCAATGAAAGTAAATATATGGCCGGGGGAGAGTCATCACAATATGAGGAATTGTATGACAACATGAGGTTCTTGGCATTAGGAAGCTTGAGAACCACTGGTCTAGATAGTCTTCCCTACTGCACACGCACGTAGGGTAACCCAGTGTCCCCAGGGGATGGACTGGCATGGGCCCTAGAGGACTAACAGGATGTCCTGTGCATTCGCCAGAACAGATCCTGGCTATGAGATCAGAATGAGTCTTGGTGTCAAATCTGGCTCTGTCACCCACTCACCAGGAGCCACAGGGGTTTAGATGGATTTTCCCTTATTTAAGCCTTCACCACATGTGGTCCTGACCCAGACCAATCAGCCTTCTCTTTCTGCTTAGGTGCAATTTTACACAGTAGGCAACATTAACTCAGGAGTAAATCTCCCCACGGCAACCACAAAGTCCCGACAGATGACAGGAGATAGCAGGTTATATGAACCTGTAAATTATTTCCTCATATGTACAAGAGATGACACAGTTTAATATGCACTCAGTCTGAGAGAGGCGTCTTTCCATTCAAGCTTGGGCAATAATGCCTATCTGGTGTCCAGAAATCCCTTCTACCGTGTATGGGACATAACAAGCTGCATTATGTGATGGGGCCCAATGACCCAGCTCTCTTGGCTCCTCTGCGTCTTCCTTTACAAAGGTTCCCCAGGCCTGGATTCCTCTCCATTTCAAGGGGAAACACTTGGGATTTATTCTAGTTGGAAGAAACCTTTTTGTTCTATAAGGAACACGAGTGGTACAGTGGTTAGGCATTGTCCAGAGCATGGAGCTTGGCAGAGATGTGGCACAGTCTTCTTTTGTACAGATGCCAGTCTCGGACACTCTACAGGATCATTCTACTATGTCCTACGGAGTCACCACGAATCAGAATCCAATTTGATGGAAGCAGGGTTTGCTGTTGTCATTGTCATTCTATTGTCTGCCTCTCGCTTTTTTGGTTTCTTTAGCTAGGAATACCTAATGCAGTTGTTTCCTTCTGTAGAGAAGGAAATTGTGTCAATAAAGAGGGAAGAGGGGACAGTGTACAATATGAAAAAAATAACAATTTGTAAATTACTAAGGGTTCAAGGGGAAGGGGGGAGGAAGGGTAATATAGGGAGCTGATACTGGGGGCGTGGAAGGAGGGAGGATGTTTTGAGAGTGATGATGGCAATAAGTGTGTAAATGTGGCCTGCGTACAATTGATGCTTATATGGATTGTGATGGGAGTTGTATGAGCCCCCAAGAAAATGATTCAATTAAAAAAAAGAGGGAAGAGGAACAAAATAAAAAACTAGGTATAGGATCTAGAATTCATTCACATACCTATACATCTATATAAAAATAAGGAACAAAACTTGGGGGAATGGCTGGGCTAAGGTTGCACCCTTTTCAGTTCAATAAAATAGAGCTTTCTCCAGAGTCACTCATGAAAGAACCTTGAAAAGCAGACAGCCACCTGACTGGAGCGGGTGGCTGCAGTACATAGAGTGAAAATGGAATCCAGCACTGTCTTTTTCTACTGGCGATAGTCTCAATTCGTCAGATCGTCAGTCACTACATCCATATCACCTAATAACAGTAGTAATTACAGGGCTTTTTATGTGAGCTAATTAACTTAGGGCCTAGTTTAACAAAAACTCAACAAATTTTAGGTTCAAGGCAAAATTCCTTTGAAAATGCAAAAGGATGACCATTTAGTATGGATAAAATAAAACTTCCCCCTAATTACCATTGATACTGTGAGCTTATCAGACCTATTAAAATCTGCACAGGACTCTAAGAAGGATGATTAAATCTTTGCTATCAAGGCACAAGAGATTAGTGAATTTGTTCATCCACTAGTGTATGAAAATATAGTCTAAGGACTTAACTTGCTCATTTGTGAGATGGGTGCAATGTGTCACATGGACACATTAAGATTTCCTATAAATAATGCATTTGTGGGAGAAATGATCATCTATTATGAAGAGATATTAGATGGGTTACTAAAAAGTTCTTTTTCAAACATCCTGTAGAAAACAAAAACAAACAGTCCAACCTGTTCTAGAGAAAAAGACTGGTGTTTCATACTGGGAGATGCTTGGCCCCCTGTTCTAGAGAAAAAGACTGGTGTTTCATACTGGGAGATGCTTGGCCCCCTGTTCTAGAGAAAAAGACTGGTGTTTCATACTCGGAGATGCTTGGCCCCGTGCGACTATAGCATGCTTCATGCATGGTCACGCGCTTCTTCAGGTCTGTCATTACACACAGGTGAGGCAGGTGGCGCAAAGCAGAAACACAAAACGTCCATTTTACCTCATGGAGCCAGTTAAGGGAACAAGTGTGGGCTGAACTTTGGACAATCCTGATCCACACTTATTCTCCATCATCCAACAAGTCACTATCAACACCAGGCAAAACACAGTCCAGAGTGAGCACACACTGGAAATATGCACAGATACAACAGTGAGACATCACAGCCCTGACCAAAAGGAGGCGGCGGCTCTGTGTGACATGGACCTGGAGTGGTAGATGTAGAAACGATGTCCCTTTCGTTTCCTCTGTCAGGCAAGCTGTGCGTCTCTGATACTTGTGCCAGGAGTGGAGCTGTGCTGATGGCCAGCGGGGCCTTTGGAAGACACCTCAGGAAAGGAGAGGTGTAAGTCCTATGCGCTGAATGCACAAAGAATCAACCACTACCACTCAAGGTGCAGTGCAAGCTTTTTTGATGGATAGAGGAATTCAGTACCAGTGAATACAATAAATGCCAAATGCAGTTTTAGAGAGAGGGAGAAAATGCTCACATAATACATAGTAACCAGTCAGATAACTTTAAGGGATTCCATCTTTTGAGACACCCCAAACCCCTACCTACCATCTGGATGGTCCCAATTCCTAATGACCCCATAGAACAGGGTCAAACTCACCAGAGGATTCCTGAGGTGTCACTCTTCATGAGAGGAGAGAACCCGTCTTTCTCCCTCAATTCAAACTGCCCATCTTAACAGTTAGCAGCCTAACACTTACCCAACTGTGGCCCAGGGCACTTTCTTAGTTCTCATGCTAGTCACTACAGTAGCTACCAGCACACTTAGTTCCTTAAGTGGGTTTTGTAAACTCTGTCTTTCTCTCCCCTAACTTGAAGAATGTCGACATGCACATTCAACCCCAGGTCCTTTTTAAGTAATGGCGCAGGCTCACTACTACCCATGCAGTCTTTCCCTTTTCTCTCCTGAGCTCTTCCCTGCCTTGTGTCACCAGCAGGTCCTTCCAAGGTTCCCAGCCCCGTTAGAACAAAAGGAAAACCCCAAGTCCTCCACGACCTGGGCTCTGACTTTCTCCCAGCTTCATTTCTTACCCCTTTCACCTTGACCCAGTCTTAACATTTTTCCTGTCTCGTTTCCTCGTCTCGAACAGGCCTTCTCATTCCCTCAAGCCCTATGAACTATGCCTCTCTGCAGGCTGCTGCTTTCCTGAGAGCTGGCCATGACTGGGACTTTGTCGACATTCAGACCTTGGCCTTTCCAAAAAGACTTCCTTGATCAACAAATCTAAAGCCACTATCTAGCCACTCACTGTTAAGGCACTGTATTTTAACTCTTCCCATGGCATTTAATATCTAATATTTGTTCCTTAGTCTGGTCATTGTCTTTGTTCCCCCCTTGGAGCATTAGCTTCTCATGCGAGACTTTGTTTATCCTGTTTGCTATTGTTTCCCCACTACCCAGTCTTCCCTTAGAACCCTGCACTTGCCACAATTTCTACACCCATCATACAGGGTTTGTTTATCTCAGGTCTCAAGAAAATCATGCAATCTAGAGGGTGGGGGCTTACTTTTTTGTTCGTTAATTTTGTTTTCACTTTTGCTAATTCACTTCCAAATTAGTTCACCCGGGGCTACCATGTACTAAACACATGTAGTATATTGGACAACTTCCAAGAGAAGCAATTTGCATCACAGTGACGTGAACGGCACCCTGTGGAGTTGTGCAGTCCTCATCCTGCACCACCATAACTGACAGCTCAGAATTTCCCTGCATTTCTCAGAAAATTCAAGAGGATCTCCTCCTTTTCTCTAGAAGAATCTTGTACCCTGTGTATTCTTCCTTGCTATTTTCCCCTCCATCTACAGCTTGGTTGTCATGGTAGGGGCAATGAAATCGGTTCCAACTCTCCGTGAGTTTTATGTACAAAAGAAGGAGACACTGCCTGACCCTGCACCATCCTCACCATTTTAATTATGTTTGAGGCTACTGCTGTAGCTCCTGTGTCATCTCATTTCACTGAAGGTCTTCCTCTTCTTCACTGCTACTTGGTCAAAAATAATGTCTTTCTTCTGCAACTGATTCATATCATAGGAGTTGGAATGATGTTCAGAAGGAGGCCCCAATGAGATCTTACATCCCAACTTGGGATGCTATTTAAAATTCTCTCGGCCCTTACCATCTACTCTAGCAACGAGTGGAATGATCACTGATGCACAGACTTTCATCAGATTGGTGCAGGTCTAACTAGACAGTGTTTTGACTGTGGCTGTGCATATTTTTGGCATTTTGTCGGATATAACTGTGATGTTATAAAATGAAGCAATTGTGGGAACCTGCTCAATATTCATGCCTGGCAACCTAGAATCTGACCAACTGGAGATAGAAATTAATGGAAACTTGCTTTTTACCTTTTTTCACCTTGGATGAGCAGCTGAAAATTTCATTTTTAAGGTTCCTACGCAGCTCTGGGTGAATTTATTAACATCAATTGCTTACAACAATAGTCACCTAAACAGTGGACAACTGCATTGAGGGTTCTTTATTCTAGGTATCTCTCCTACAGCCCTTCCACTCCTACTACACAGGGTTACTCCCCCCCAAAACCCACCTCCTGCTCTGGCCTCAGGATTCATCAAGATAAGGCAGTTGGCACCAAGTGTGGAGGGATGGTAAAGTTATCACTGCCATTAAGTCAGAGCTGACTCATAGAAATGCTATTGGACATGGTACAAATGTCCCTGTGTGTTTCCAAAGCTCTCCACCAGAGTAGAAAGTCTCGTCTTTCTTCTAAGGATCAACTGGTGGTTTCAAACTGCTGACTTGAGAGGCTAGCAGCCCATTGTGTAACCAAGGCTCCTATAATAACTAATGTAGCAGCATCACAATGAACAAACTTCTCACCTATGATGCACTGGGATTCAATGACCATAGAAGATGGAGCATAGAATTCTGGGTATGTGTGCAACTTACATGGCATGGAGCAATTGTGAATACTATGCATTGGAAGAACATCTAGCTATTTTGAACATTATTTCACTAAAATAAATGGTGAACTCAGTTTAGACAAATGTCATTACAAGGCAATTGTGAAAAATAGAGGGTCTCTATGGTTACATTTGAGGAGATTCTAATTCCCCAAAACCACATGGGAGAGAGAGCTGAAAATCAGAGCCCTGGTCTCATTTTGAAGGTAGAAGAACATCAAAAGATATTACATGCTGACTTAACAGGCCTCCTATGTCAAATTTACACATTCATCAGAAAAGAGGGAATTCTAATCCACAGGGAATTGAAAATCTGAAATGAAGTATTTTGGGTGGATGATCCTGTTGATCTTGAATTTCTTGACTCCCGGAATGCTTACACAGGAGGCAGAAACAACCCCAACCCCTTTACTAAAAAAAAGCAACTTCCCCTCAACCACAACTTCAAACCAGTTGAAAGCAGACCAGTCATGCACAGTAAAATCAGAACAGACTAAAACTAAGGAGTTTGACTGAAGGGAGATAATAGCCAGAATGGGAAAAATAAGCCCTTGGATGGATATCTTGGAAGGGGCATAATGAACCCTTTCAAGAACCTGATGTTGGAGACTGAACTACTATCTGGCCACACAGCATCAAGGTGGCCCTGCCTGCCACCATCTTAAAGTAGGACCCTGCTGTTTCCGACTTTGCCATTCAAGAAATGTGGTTGCAATACAGCATGAATGCCGCCCTCCTTTTCCAAGGAGATTAAGCTTCTAGAAGAGTGTCAAACCTATACTTTTTCTGGCTACCATTCCAGTTCATCCACCTCTTATACATTCAGATCCACTCGTTTCACTTCACCCATGATGACAGAACTGGGAAGAACCAGTCTGAAACCCGACTCCCACCAAAAGATCTTGCAAAAAAAAAAAAAACCTGACCAGATGCAAGATCTTTTGAAGATCTTACTTGCATTTTTCAGAATCCATCTTCTCACTTTCCATTGTCTATAGTTTGATAATCAGAGACCTATTTCAGAAAGACTCAAGTGAAGGAAATAAAGTGCTTTCTCTGTAAAGACGGGGTTTACACACATCAGAACTACTAGGCATAGAACATTTCCTAGAGACACATTCTCACATAGGTGAGAATGAATTTAAAGAATGAATGTGTTGAAAGAGGAGGATTAAAAAAGAGTGTAGAGTCATTAAAAACTTAACGACATATCATACACTGTCTGATGTCTCCCTTTACCCTGTTGTCCATACCCCAGGGAGGAGGTTATATGTAGATCCTTATAATCAATTCCCCTTTTTTACCCTACCTTTCCTTCACTCTCCCAGTATCGCCACTCTCACTACTGGTCCTGAAGGGATCATCTGTCCTGGATTCCCCATGTTTCCAGTTCCTATCTGTACTAGTGTACATACTCTGGTCTAGCCATATTTATAAGGTAGAATTGGGTTCATGATAGTGGGGAAGGGAGAAACATTTAAGAACTGGAGTTATGTTTCATCACTATACCCTGACTGGCTTGTCTCCTTCCCATGACCCTTTTGTAAGGGGATGTCACGTTACCTTCAGATGGGCTTTGGGTCCCCAATCTGTACTCCTCATTTAAAATGACTTAATTTTTTGTTCTTTGATGTCTGATAACTGATCCCTTAAATTATCAAGGGTTCATGAGGGAGAGAGAGGAGGGAGGGGATAAAAGGATCAGTTAATACCAAGGGTGTAAGTAGAAAGCAAATGAGTATGATGATGGTGACAAATGTACAAATGTGCTTGGCATATAGTGAATGTATGTATGGATTGTGATAAGAGTTGTATGAGCCCCCAACAAAATGATTTAAGAAACAACAAAACTTAATTGTATAAGAATACTCTATTATGGTTCCAAGTTCAGGAAGCAGGTCAAGATACCTGGAGTAGTTATAAAATTTGCTTGGACATGCTTCTAGGAACACTTACATAGAATGAAGTGCAAATTCTAGATATGTATGGTGTTATGTCCAGGAAAATCAGAAGGGCCAGAAAATGCGAGTATTAGAAAAGATTTATTATGTCAGGCCACAAAACCCACTACTTTTGTTCCAAGAACAATCCATAAAACAATCTTGACCAAGTCAGGAAGGAATACACCAGTAAGTTGGACATAGACATCGTGGTGAAACTCACTACTGGCTATCCTCTGTGAGCCAAGGAAACAACAGGAAAGCCACTGTGCAACTCAGTTCTCCAGTATCAATAAAAATGTTAAGATTCTAGAATGATGAAGAATGGGTGGCTTTAGAGATATAAAATGTATATAAAATCTCTCTACACACACATATATATATATATCACTATCCTATATAACCCACTAAGTCACCAGGGCCCTGGTGATGTAGCGGTGCTTCTCAGGAGAAAGACTGGGCTATCTATTCCTGTAAAAGCTAGTCTCAGAAACCCACGTGGGCAGTTCCATTCTGTTCTATAAGGTCTCTTTGAGTCATCATCAAATTAATGGTAGTGCATTTGGTTTGGGTTTGTATTATATAAGACTGGGTTGGTATATAAAGATTTAGGGAAAGGCTAAAAATAACGATTTTCTAATGATCAAGAAAGCCAGACAGTTTCTGAAAACCTGTCTCTGGTGTGAAACCAAGACAGAAACATGATACTCCAGAGGACTATGTGACTAGAACGTCTCATGATTTTCATGGTATTAGATTCAATGAATCACAGTTTAAAAGGCAGGCCAACATTTCATTAAACAAAGGAAACAGAAGGTATTTTCAGAACAAAGTCTGAGGAGTTCTACACATTCAAAAACAGGTGGACCAGATCTCGGTGCCACCTAAATCTGCTGCATTGACATCTCCCTTCAGTCCACAGCTGACTTGTGTGGCAGTAGGATTCCTTTGTGACCAGCTGATGTAGGAGGAAAAAAACTTGGGACTTGATCATGGATATGCTGACACAATAGGTTTGTGTTAACTGTCAATGACCTATCAGCCTCATTCAAGGATGACCATAAGAGAGTGGTGAGGGGAAATTTTCCCTAGGACAGAGGTCCCAGTAGAATGCCTGGTCATCAACTTGATGTGAAAAAAAGTATAAGTTAAGGACACGTGAAGACTATTGAGCTAAAAAAAAATCAAGGATTGTAGCCTTCAGTATAGATTAAGGCTCAATGTAAAGACAACCAAATTCTCATAACTGAACCAATAGGTAGCATCCTGATAAATGGAAAAGAGGCTGCAATTATCAAGGATTTTACCTTGCTTGTATCCACAATCAATGCTTGTGAAAGCAGCAGTCAAGAAATTGAAAGAAAAGTTGGTATTCAGTAAATCTGCTGCACAAGACTATTAAAAAGACTGGGGTGGGGGGGCTGGCCCAAGTCAGCAGGGTATTTTCCCTTGCCTCATATGCATGTGAAAGTTCGACATTGACTAGAGAGAGCCAAGGAACGGATGCACTAGAATTGTGGCACTGGAGAAAAGTACTGTAAATACCATAGACTGCTAAAAAGACCCCCAAAAAATCTGTCTTGGAAGGGGTAGGGTCAGAATGTTCCTTAGAAGCAAGGATGGTGAGACCAAGTCTTATTTCGACATGCTGTCAAGAGAGACCAGTGCCTAGAGAAGGGCATACTGTTTGGTAAAGTAGTGGGGCAGTGAAGGAGATGACTCCCTCAAGGAGATGCACTGACTCCGTGACCATAACAATAGACTCAAGCATAGAAACAATTTGTGAGAATGGCACAGGACAGAACAGTGTGATTATTATTATATGTTTTAACTCATAATACTTTCAAACATTGTCTAAGGGCATACTTTGCATGTATCATCTCATTTATTCCTCAAGAATTCTATGAGGCAGGAATTATTACTCCTGTTTTACAAGTAACAAACTGAGGCTCACAGCCACCTGAGCTGAGGCTACCTTCTGGTGAACCACTTCGCACCACTCCTAACCTTTTGTAGGAATCAGCTGTGGGAGGGCGGTGAGGGGTAAATGAATAGTTGAATGAGCCGCGATGAATTGTCCATGTACCCAGACTACCTTAGATTGATCTTCTTTCCCTGCCATCAGCTCTCCTCCCTCTTCTCTCCCACATAAGTGATGGTGGACAAAATAGGAAAACCGAGTTGGTTTTAATCAGCTTCACAATCTAGATTTTATATCACTTCTTTCCCTTTCCCTCATAAGTGAAAAAGAATTTAGGTTCTGAGAAACAAAAGAGAATTCTAGCGTATCAATCGCATGGTATGCCTCCCCAATGTTTTCCCATTCTACTAATCAGAATGCTCTGCATCTCAAGCAGAACCGGAAATCTGGGGTCTGAAGGTCCCCTTTCCTTTCCATGCCTTTATCTACATAACGTGCATTGACCTAAATCGGATTTGTGTGCAGAAGGGCAGCACAATAGAGGCTCAGCAAGTCTTGTCTTCTTTTTGTTAAGCTTCCCAGGTTGCCAATTACCAATTCTGTGCACTTGGGGTTGTGCAGGACACACCACATTCAATGAGAACAGAATGCCCTAGCTAATGATAACCCAATTCACATATGCAAAAGGATTCCGGGGTAACATGATGGAGAAGAGTCTGAAGTCAACAAGGTTGAGCATAAACAAGGATGGTGAAGCAGGAGGATGGATAGGAGCGAAGAGGCAAGAGACAGGAGGCAAGCACTGGCATCTTTTGATATTGTTTCTTTAGAAGTATGTAACAGAAAAGAAGCTGAAAATAATCCTTTGAAATGATTTATGGTTAATGGGGAATCTGGGACCATTTAAAATCTGGCATGGATGAATCTGGGACTCTATTTGGGAGACATTTCTTTGAGCTGAATCTACCATTTTGATCATCTGACCAGTTACTTTGGTACAATGACCGTGTGGCTGGAAAGACGGGCTAACGCAGTCAAACAAACCCATCTGGAAGATGATGTACAGTCAGTCAAAACAGTGCACTCTCTGTGCAAATGCAAACAAATTGTTTCCACTGGTCATTGGCCATTTATCAAACACAGCCTGGAACTAAATAATCCTATGAAATAAATGTATGTCCAAAGACAGAAAGCAGAGAAACACATGTCTTCACCTCTACTGCTAGCTGTGCATCATCATCATTAAACACTGACCCATGAATTCTGTAAGAACACAATGGTGTGACCTATGCGAAGGCATTTTGAAAAGTTAAACAAGTCTCACACAATTTGAAAACTGAGCTTGATCAGTGCTAGCAGAAGTAACAGTATTAAACAGTCTCTTGTAACTGGGACTGCTCACAGGAAGTTAAAGCAAAATAGAGGCCTTTGCAAGCCAGGCTTCCCTTCTACCCTGGCTGATCTCCAAGAACTGACTGGTTTGAGAGGTGAACACCAATGTGTGAGTGTTTGTATACAATATGTATACAGTATATGTAGTACATATGTATCTCTTGTGCATGCTGTGTACATACACATATACATAGACACATTAGGGAGCTTCAAAAAAGTTCATGGAAAATTGAATAAAATAATAAAGGAATATTTTACAAACTTTCTGAAGCTCCCTCATGTCCACACACACACATATATACAAACACACACAGTATTCACATACTTACACACCTGCAGAAAATACATGCAAATACATAAAGTGGATCATCTTTACACCGTAGGTAAATCTGATGGCTTGACTGTTCTGCGCTGTGACACCTGACATGTAACTGCAGTGGTTATTAGAAGTGTCAAGCGTCACTCTGCAGGCCATGCTCAAACACACCCTTTCCTCAGACCTTCTACAGATAACAGTCCAAAGTCCCTATTGTCCACTGGGTCTTTTCCTTTGGAAATTGTACCTTTGAGTCAATGCCTCTTAAATAAAAAATCATTAGCTTTCCTCTAAATAACTTCCTCTTCCTTCATTCCCTGTGGATTTTCATCATGTGAGCTCCACAGGGGACATGACTTCTGAATTGCTCACTAATACATTCCCAAGGCCCAGACCAGTGCCTGAATACAGTTAGCACTCATTGAGTATGTCTTCGATAATTTGGAAAGACAGAAAGACAGACTACTGATAATTTTAAGGATAAAAGGACAGAAAACTGCCATTACTCTTCTCTTCCATGTTGGGACTTCTGAGAAATTTGAGCCTCCCTTTACAGTTCCATGTTACTCTCTAATGGTTCTTTCCTGAAAATATGCCTTCCATTTGTTTATGCCACCAGGGGGATAGGAGAAAAAAATGCAACTGAGCATATGAAAATGCTAGATAAACTATAAAACACCATACACCGTTACAACAATTATTGCTTTTAACTTTTGCCTGCCAGTCTCCATCACCTCCCAACCAAATGAACAGACTGGGCTGACTTGATTTGACATTATCTTCACATCTCATTAGTGCAATACCTCCTGAAGTCCTGCTGTTCTGCCACTATTCTGCTTTCCAACACTTTCACTCAGAAGCTTCCTGTTGTCAGTATATTCAAAGCCATCAAGACCACCTATGCTCAGGAGGCTTCTTGGTTTTTACATCTCACTCGCTCTCATTTTCTTTGGTCTAGAAATACTTGTCATGGCATGCATGTTTCTCCTAGAGCAAGGTCCTCTCTCCTTTGACCATGTATAGCTCTGTCCATAGTCATCCATAACATTTAAGGGTGAACCAACCAATATACAAGGGAGTGCTTCTTCTCGTGTACCTTCACACATCTCACCCAGTTTTCACACATCTTAGCTGACCCTATAGTCTTCCTCTGTGATTGCCTTAGTTTGTCTAATGGCCTGGGGAAATAGAATAGCATGTCGTGATTTGGGAAGAACAGGGGAAAAGGAGTAGGGCAGTGGTCTTAATCCAGTGGGAGGTGGAGGCAGAGAACTGGGAAAGGATAGGGAAGGATTCCACCTCTGGCCCAGGAATTGGGATGCTTATGCACCAATTCCTGAAAGCTATTGCCTGAGGACCACTGGTGGTAGGGAAGGACCTTAATTCCCAATCAGTCCCATCTGCTGCAACTCCAGGAGAAGGTAAGTTACAGAGTTCCTGAATAGTTTAAGGTGCTGAGACTATCTGCTCTAGAAAGTTACATAAAACCCATAAAACTCATAAAACCCATATAAGGTCACTGAGTTGGAATCAGCAGGATGACAGGGCTGTGGTTTGTTGGCTGACTGGTTGGTGTTTTGTTGCTGTTTTTGTTTGTTGTTGTTGTTGTTGTTTTTAAGGAGCCCAAAGTGGACTGAGTGTTGGGTTGTGTGGAGAAAGGTAAGGCAGTCCACTTGTACAAAGATCTACAGCTCAGAAACACTAGGGAGTTCGCCTATGCCTATAAGGTTACCAGGAACCAGAGTCCACTTTCCAGAAGGGGTATTTAAGTTATGCTATTCAACGGAAATGTAATAGAAATCCCAAGCAAGCTGTATATATAACTTCAAATTTTCTAGTAGCTATAGCAAAGAGGTTAAAAAGAAACTGGTTAATTTCAATGATGTTTCATGATGAATTGCATTTCATTCTACCCATTGTCCACAATCTCAGCTCCACCATGTAATCAACGTAATATTTCTCTTTCTCTCCCTAGCTCCTTCCCTCATTTCTCCCTCCACCCCCACCCCCACTTCTGTCTGTCAGTCTTGGTACTGTATCTTGGAAGTGTAGTATGCATTTGGCATTTAAGGAGCATCTCTATCAGGGCCTAGCTACATCTCTACATGCTTATTAACCAAACACGGCCAATTGCTACCACTCTGGACAGCACTTGTCGAAGGGCGATGGGGAGGCCCTTCATAGCATCCTGGGCACTGACAACATCTCATTCCTTGATTCCCTATAGGCTTGATCTCAGGCTCAGCGCACAGAGCTTAGAAATGTTATTTACTTTTGCATGTAGTTAGGCTTATTTCCCTAAATAAAGAAGGATCTGCCCAAGACCGGCAATTTTATCTTGCCATTAGTTCCCTTTTTATTGCTTTGCTCAATTAGCTTTTTTTCCAAAGGACGGATTTTGAGAAGTCGCCTGATCTACTGGTCCCAACATTCTGTGAGAATAAATCACTGTGAACGCCCCAGGAATGGCCAGTTCAGGGCAGGGGATGGAAGTGGGGTGGAGGACAAGACTGTTGGTGGTCTGGCAGGCCCTCCTCTAAGACCCTTCTGTCCATCACACAGAGGCAAGCACTTGAAAAGGCCCCCACAGAAGGAGAGGCGGCCAATTTCTTCAATAACAAATCTGAGAGTGGCAGATTTTTCTGTAAAAATAGTATTTCCATTGATTTTACTGAAACTGTCCCTAAACCCCTTCCCGCAACCTATCCTACCACCACCAATGCCCTCACTAATGCACCCAGTTCTGCCCTATGACCTGCTTTTCTTTGAGCCCTAAGAGATTTTAGAAAAGCTTATGATGGGCATTTGGTGACCAGCTTGTTGTGAGAAGGTTACTAGTCTCCTCAGATAAACAAACAGGGGCCATTATGCCATGGAGCAAAAACTACTGAGAGATCTGTGGATGGGAGGAGGCAAAGCTGTGAAAGCAGGAAGACTGTGAAAAGTCAGGGAAGTCTCAAAGGCACTACATGGTGCTCATTGTCAGCTAACCAAAAATGTGAATTTCCTAAGTCTCTATCAAATAAATAGATACACATCTCCAAGTACACAAACCTCTAGGGGAGGAAGGGGAGGTGAACTGCTTAATTCAAAAGCACTCATCCTTCCCAATCTCAAGCCTAAAGAAGTTTCTAGTATTGCTAATTAATGGTTTTATATGACCAACAGTCAAACCACCAGCACATCAGAATCTAGAAGTATTTCATTGGGCACAGAAAAAGGGCTATTTTCTTGCAATGTACATTATAAGCCCATTTCTTACACCTCTCATTTATTAAAATTAAATGGTAGGACAGTTAATCCCTCCTAATCTCCTTTTTAAGGGTTTCTATGAAGTTTTAAATGTTTTTCTATATTTCTCTAACCTCTAATGTATTCTTTAAATTCTTTAAATACCCTTTACTTGATGTTCTTTAAAAAAATGCTTTTCTTCTTAATTCCTTCCTATTTTTCTCTACCTTGAGCCTATTATTTGTTTTCAGACATATTTGCCTACTGTGAGGCTCAGGGACCTTTGACCAGAGGCTTATCTAGACTAAGGCAGGTATAGGAAGCTTGCCCTGGGAGCGCCATGAGCAGTTTCCATGAACTGCTGCCACCTGGGAGAACTCATTCAGCATGGCAAAACCAAGACTTCCGTATTTCAGAAAAATACCATGGACTGCCAAGAGAATAAAGAAATCTGTCTTGGAAGAAGGACAGCCAGAATGCTCCTGAGAAGCAAGGGTGATGAGACGTTGTCACACATACTTTATACGTGTTATCCAGGAGACACTAAAAAACACCCAAACCTCACTGCCATCAAGGGCATGCTGACTCACAGGAGTCCTGGAGGACAAAGTACAGCTGCCAGTCTGGGATCCCAAGACTGCAATGTTTTTACTGAAATAGAAGGCCCTCCCTCCAACAGACAGACACCTGGTGTTTTTACACTGCTAACCAACACATAGACACCACGTCAGGACATCAGGCTTGGTAAAGTAGAGGGGCACACAGAAGAGCCTCAACAAGACGGATTGGCATCGGGGCTGCAACAGTAGACTCAAACATAGGAACGAGTGGGAGGATGGTGCAGGACCAGCAGCGTCTTCTTTTGCTGTACACAGGACACTGAGTTGGACCGGACTCAACAGTACCTAGTAACAACAAAGGAAAACTGCCTGGGACCTTGCTTGGCTAAGTGTAGAGCGAGAGGATACTAAAAGAAATTACTCTGAGTGCATTATAGACCAATTTTCATTAGTGAAGGCAAGACAGGAGTGGTCCTTTGCATGCAAGGTCGTAAAGTGATAAGGAAAAGATGAACATGTTCACTTGGGTTCTTGAGCTGTCATGATGGTGGTGTCATCAAAGAGAAGGATGCTAGATGTCTGGACCTGGGTGGGAGGCTCTTGCACAGCTCGCCGACTATGCTGTTTTCTGAAGATGGCTCTATGCCTTCTAGTTCCTCTATCAGTCCCTTGTTTTTCTTTCATTTTTCTATACTTTTCAAATCAGACCATCTTCCTCTGTCCTTGGTTCTCTGGGACCGCATGTCACCTGTCTTGTCTTTATGCTCTCAAGTCACCAGACCCGCATGAAACTGACTTCAATCAGGGACTTAATAGTTTCTCTGTCCATTGCACTCCCACCAGAATGGGGCAAAGTTTCATCACCACATTTAGGTGTGCCTCAAAGGTGTCTGAGTGGCAGGCTTGGGTTCCCACTGCTTTGTTAGCAGCAAGGTCAGCATGTCAAAGCCCCCCATCTCTGTAAGAGAGAGAGTTCAGGCTGTCTGCTCCTGTAAAGATTTACAGTCTTGGAAACCCAAAGCAGCTTGTTCAACTCTGTCCTATCTGTTAGCTCAGAGTCAGAACTACGAGACAGCATTAGACTTGGGTTGCAGTAGGTCTGCTTCTTTCAGCAAGGTGGTTTGCATCTAATAAATGAATCTAAGTAATAAACTACTAGGGTATTCAGGTACGGCGGTGGTATAGCTTGCAGACTCCAGGAGGTAAGACAGGTTTACTCTTAAACCAAAATCTCCAGGAAAAAAAGGAGGTAGTCTTCTTATCATTATAACTGGAGTGGAAAAAATATAATACTTGGCTTCAGATACCAAAACTGTGATATTTTAAGTATAAGGCAAGTCAGGTATATAAAGATAAAAGAAAGTATGGAATTGCCATTTGGGGTTGATTTACACAGACTTGCAGCAAACTGAGTTCAGTTCAAGCTGGGTACTTTTTTTCACAAACTCAAGTACCTGACAGAGGGAAAGGGTTTCCTTTGGATAACAAACCCAGTTTTAAAAGTGTTGTTTCCAATCTCACTCTTTTGAAAGATTTAATAGGACACTTGCTGTGTGTATTTTGATTATAGCCAATCCTCAAAGTCGCATCTCCTGAAACTTTCTATAATTGTACCAAATTCCAGAAATGAAAGTTGGAACTACAAAATCATTTCTGTTCATCTAGGATGAAAACTGAAATTACGAAAGCACAGCTGAAGAAACCCATTTTCCTAAATTAAGCAAAGACTGATGTCATGCTCTCGCTTGACAGAGGATTGTGAAAGATAGTTCATAGAGGGCTTGTCTTGGAAAACAGAAGCCTGGACAAACTGGCCTTCTTCATTCAATGATTTCAAAAGAATGGCCAAGTTTCAAAGTCCCCTAACTTGCTTCTTTTTCTCCAAGCCTCTTCTGCTCCAGAAGAACCTATTGTCTTCACTTATCCTTTCCACAAAGAGTTGCAAAATGTACATAGCAGATACGTAATAAATTATACTGAATGAAAGCACTGAGCCATTTCCAGAGGTAAATGCAAATTATGATAAAATCCATTTACCAAATATGCAGGGGGCTTCAAAACTTCAAGGAAATATGGAATTAAAAGATTGTTATTTTTCATTTTCACGAACTTGTTGAAGTTCTCATATTTATCTAGCAACTTCTATTTAGATGGGGGGAAATGACAATAAAGACATGTACTTTTACCTCCAAAGAGTTCATAAAATAATACAGGAATAACAAGGGCAGAAATAATAATTGTGCCAGGGAATATTGATACTGTATTTGCAGAAGCTAATATCCCTGAAGAGAAAGGTGCTGCAAATTCTCAACTGAGCTGTGAGCAATCAGGAAAACAATCAGAAAATACAGCACATAAAGTCACTTCAGATCCATAGGTCATCCAGGTGACCAGAGACCACACTTCAAAATATCTTAGAATATTGAAAGTACCATGGACCGCTAAAAGGACAAATCAATCTGTATTGGAATAAGTAAGGCCAGAGCATTCCATTAAGGCAAGTATGGCAAGACTTTGTCTTATATACTTTGGACATATTGTCAGGAGAGACCTGTCCCAGGGATATTATTCTGGGTAAAGGACAAAGATCCCTTTAGCGATTTTCTTTCTTTTTTTTTTTAATGTTACTTTGATGACTGACCCAAGAGCACTTGGCCCAAACCAAGGTAATTGCTGCATATGCCTGTGAAAGTTATTGAAAATGGAAAATAAACGCACTTCAATTATGATGAAGAGTACTGAAGTTACCATTGGCTGCCCAAAGAAAAAAGATTGTTTTGAAAGAGGTAGGTGCATATTTAAATTCTAACACATTTTAATCCTTGTATGTGGCACTCATTACTGCAATGTTCCTTGCTTGAATCTGTACACTTTCCTAACAGCATGTGATGTGCCAACTTGGGAGATGCTGCTGCTGTCTTCCTGTGATGTTATACATGCAGAGTTCATGCAAACATGCATGTATACTACATCGTTGCAGTGCTGTCTCACATGCACAGATGGTACAATCAGCTTTGTGCCATTTACCATGGACATGCAATACGTTTCATTGCATTCTATGTGGAGCTGGTGTGGGGCTGTGGAGAAAGTTGTCTTTCTGTATTTGCATATTCTAAAGGACTGTAAAAAAGAAAAACAGGTGGATGAAGCCTTCTTTCCTTCACCTCTTTCTAATGTTCCCTCTCAATTCTGCTTTGCTTCTCATATGCCCTTCACACAGAAGTCAATCTTACCTTTACTAAAACAAGTAAACAAGCATAAATTTTGCATGTGGCAGTTAAACGCTCTATCATTTAAAGTACCCTCATGGATGGTTAAAAAGGAAAAATATCAAGCTAACTTATGGAAGGTATCAAGAGGGAAGATCAACCTGCTGGGAGAACCTAGGGAAAAAAAAACAATAGAACTGTCAAATATTTCATAATTTGTTGGTAAACTGTCCAGGTAAATAACATACTTAGAAAAATGACACCTGGTAGCTCAGTCTATACTGCGGCCACAGTAAGTTGTTTACACAAATGTGGGCAGAAAGTGTGAACACGAATGCCATCTGACTTCTCATCGCCATAAATTAGCTCCATGAATCAGATCAAGCTATTTTCCTGAGACCCAGGGTGGTACACACAGGTAATGCATTTGCTTGCTACCTGACAGGTTGACTGCAATGTCTACCCAGAGGTACCTTGGAAGAAGAGCCCAGAGATTTCTGCAATCATTTTATTGGTGGCTCATACAACTCTTATCATAATCCATACATAAAACTGTGTCAAGCACATTTATACACTTGTTGCCATCATCATTCTCAAAGCATTTGCTTTTTACTTAAGCAAAAACTTAAGTATTTAGGTATTACTTAAGTATTAGGTATTACTTCATTTTTCCCCTTCCTCCACCCTCGCCCCCCATGAACACTTGATAATTTATAAGTTATTAGTCATATCTTATACTGTACAATGTGTCCCTTTACCCACTTCCCCACTGTCTACCTCCCAGATAAGAGGTTATATGTAGATCTTTGTAATTGGTTCTCCCTTTCTACCGCACCTTCCCTCTACCCTTCCAGTATCGCCACTCTCACCACTGGTCCTGAAGGAATCACCTGTCCTGAAATTCCCTGTGTTTCCAGTTCCCATTTGTACCATTATATATCTTCTAGTCTAGCCAGATTTGCAAGGTAGAACTGGGATCATGATAATAAGGGGGAAAGGGGAGAGGAAACATTTAAGAAGTGGAGGAAAGTTGCATATTTCATTGCTACTACACCGTACCCTGACTTTCTTGTCGCCTCCTGCGATCCTTCTGTAAGGGGATGTTGCTTCACCTACAGATGGACTTTGGGTCCCCAATCTGTACTTCCCCTCATTTATAATGACATAATTATCAGCTCTTTGATGGGTGATACCTGATCCCTTCAACACCTTGTGGCCACACAGGCTGGTGTGCTTCTTCCCTGTGGGCTTTGTTGCTTGTGAGCTAGTTGGCCGGCCACTTGTTTACTTTCAAACCTCCAGACATAGCATCTTTTGATAGCCGGGCACCATCAGCTTCCTTTACAACATTTGCTTATGTACCCATTTTGTCTTCCGCGATCATGTCAGGAAGGTGAGTATCATGGGATGCCGGATTAAAAGAATATTTTTGCATTGAGGGAGTAGTTGGCTGGAGGTCCAATGTTCATCTGCTACCTTAATACTAAATCTATAAAAATATGCACATAGGTCTGTTTCCCCTCCCCATATATATATTTACAAATGTACATGCCATTATTTAGACTTCTATAAATACCCTTTGCCTCCTAGTTCTTCCCTCTATTTCCTTTTACTTTCCTTTTGTCCCACTATCATGCTCAGCCTTCATTTGAGTTTCAATAATTTCTCCTCTGTTACATTACCTTTGGTCAAAACTCTCCCAGGCTCCTACACCCTCCAGACTGATTTTTTATCACTTTTTGTTCCCTCGTCCCTGGATTTGTTAACACCATTTCCTTTCTCCCACCTCCCCCTCTCCCATGGCCCCCTGGAACCATTAGTCGAATTATTTTCTCCTCCAAGTTGTTTATCCAGCTTACCTTATCTAGACAGACCTGCAGAAATAACATGCACAAAAACAAGACAGAGCAAAACAAAGCAACTAAAGAAAACAACAACAACAAAAATGACCAAAAAAGCCTGTGAAAAGTTCAAGGACTATTTGTTAGTCAGTAAGAGTGTTTTCTGGTTGCGTCTGATGGGGTACCATGCCCTGGCCCCAAAGTCCATTTTTTATACTCCCCCGAGACTTCCTTGTTCTGTTTCCTTTGCTGTTCTGTTGCACTCACTTAGTGTTTTACCACGGTGTGGTGGGGTTGGATGGGGTGTGTATCATACTTTGTGTCCAGTGTTGTCCCCTATAAGTCTGTGGGTCAGTGACAGTTGCTGTGTCTCATAGTGGGGGCAGTCATATGATCTTCTCTGTGCAGGGATATCATCCTCAAGGTTTGGTGGGCCAGGATGTGCTCCACTCTCTTCGGAGATTCTCTTATGGAAAAAGTTCAGATAGTCCACAGGCAGGGCACACAAGAGTCACCAGAAGTTGAAATCAACAACTTAACGCTAACTCTGTGTGGTGTTGTGTTTTGGTCTGTTATGCTTTGATCTCATCTGATTTGATAGGCATGGTCCCTGTACATGGGTACTTTTGATCAATGTATAGTTACCTCCTCCCCTCCCACCCACCCCCATTTCTTAGGTTTCTCTTAGAAAGTAACAGGCAAACCATTAGAATTGCCTAAGCATCAAGTGAGGGAAAACGTTGTGGTTGTTAGGTGGCACTTGAATTGGTCCCAACTCGTACTGGTGCTATGGACAACGAAACGGAACGTTGCCCAGCTCTTCACTACCCTCACAATCTAGAGTTAGTTTGAGTCCATTGTTGTAGTCACTATATCAAGGGATCATGTTAAGGAAACCCTCCCTTTTGCTGACCCTCTGCTTTAGCCAATGTGATGTACTTCTCTAGAATGGGCTCCTCCTGATAGCAAGTCCAAAATAAATGAGGCAAAATCTCACTAGCCTCACCTCTAAAGCGCATTCTGATGGTCCATTTTTCTATATAGATTTAGGTGTTCTTCTGACAGGCCATGTTATATTTAATATTCCTCATCAACATCATAAATCAAATGCATGAAGAAGTCTCCTTTGGTTTTCCTTATACCCTATTGAGGTTTCATATGCATATGAGACAATTGATTTTAAAATGTCAGGGTCTGTGTCACACACAGTTTAGTCCTCAAAGTGACATCTTTGCTTTTCCAATGCAATACATCATTTGATTTCTTGATGGATGCTTCCATGGGAGTTGATTGTGGATAAAGGGAAATCAAATCTTTCATGTCAATCTTTCCCCCATTTTTCATGATGCTATTGCTTTTTTATTTGATCTGGAGGATTTATGTTTAGGTTTAATTCATACTAAAGGCTATACTCGTCAGTATTTGTCAGTAAGTGTTCGGGTCCTCTGTGCTTTCAAGCAACAAAGTTGTATCAGCTGCCTGTTTCAGGGTGTAAGCCTTCCTCCAAATTTTGGATGCCATTTCCACACTGTGTTGGATCACCTTTCTTTAGAATGGGTTCAAATATAGATCTCTTCCAGTCGGTTGGCTATGTCACCCAAATTCCTTGGCATAGATTACTGAGGACTACAAATAATCTCACTTCAGACTATTTATTTGCTTAGCATAGAGAATGAATAATCATGAATGAAGGATACAATCCTGACACAAAGTTTTCCTGATTTTAAACCATGTAGCATCCCTTTGTGCTGTTTATATACCTCTGATGTACACCTCTGATGTACAAATTCCACCCAAGTATAATAAAGTGTTCTAGAATTCTCCTCCTTTGTACGGTTATACTTAATTTGATATGTACCACACAATTGAATGCCTTTGCATAGTCAATAAAAACCAGATAAACAGCTTTCTGATATTTTCTGCTTTTAGTCGACATCCATATCACTAATTCCATGTCCTCTTCTTAATCTGGCTGGAATTTCTGACAGTTTCTTATTTATCCATTGTTACAATTTTTTGAATGATCTTTAGCAAAAACTTAACAATCTCTGGTGACTTCCTGTAACTTCAAAGTCAACAGTTTGACTCTCCAAGTCATTCCAAAGGAAAAAGGTAAGGCTTTTAGTTCTCATGAAGATCTACCCAAGGGAGTTCTACTCTGTCATAGAGTGTCACCACGGGTAGTGATCTACTCAATAGCAGGGGGGTTTTGTATTATTTTTAGCAAAATTTTACTTAAATGTGATGCTAATGATGATCTTTAGTCATTTCTATTTTGTGTTGGATCATCTTTCTTTAGAATGGAGACAAATACCTTCCAGTTGGTAGGCTAGGTCTTCTAAATTTCTTGGCATAGATGACTGAGAACTTCCAACACTTGCTGAGCACCTAGATTGACACTCCACCAATTCCTGGATCCAATTTTACAAAGTCTACAGTGCAGTCTTGAGAATATGCTACCTAAAACAGCTGAACATCAATCAATGCTTTTTGGTATAGTGAGTCGCTTCTTTCCATCTTCTATTTTTCCATCATTCATATTTCACCTATAGAAACTTTTTAATATTGAAAATCAAGACTTGAGTTTTTCCTTCAGTTCTTTTAGTTTAAGAAATGTTGAGTGTGTCCTTGCCTTTTAGTTTTCTTACTCTAGGGTTCTGTACATTTCATTAAAATATTTTTCTTTATCTTCTGAATCTTTTGTTCAGCTTTTTTACTTCATCATTTCTTCCATTCCCTTCAACTACCCTGTGTTCAAGAGAAAATTTAGTCTCTTCTGACATTCATGTAATTCTTTTCTTTCATTTTCTAATTACCTTTGCATTTTTTGACTTTCAATAGCTCACATCAAGGGAAGTGCTCTGCTATGGACAAAACCCTACCCAGAAGCAGGTCGTCTATGAATGGGTCGTCTCCCCACGAACATGTGGTGTGTGATGGGAGAGGGGGCGTCCCACTTTCCAGAATGTGGGGCACTCCACACCAGACCCTAGTCCCAACCCACAGTGAAGACATGTGCCTAATTATTATCTTTTGCTTTATGAATTATTTCAATGACTTCATCTCACAACTCATAAGGTCTTCAGACATCAGTGTTCAATGCGTCTAATAAATTCTCGAAATGTCCTCTAAATCTAGATGCCCTCTAAATTCAAGATCATATGCTGGCTCTTGTGGAGTAGTTCAAATTATTTTTAGCTTCCATTTGAAATTGCATATGAGCAATTGGTGGGTGAGTTCACTGTTGGCCTCAACCTTATTCTTTCTGAGCATCTCCATAATCTCATTCCATAATCAATTTGATTCCTGTCCATTCTGCCCAGTGAATTCCACACCAATTTTGCTGTTGGGAAAAAGGTATTTGTAATGATAAATTGTTGGTCTAATAAAATTCTGTCATGTAATCTCAATGATCATTTCTAATACTATAATCATATTTTCCAGCTAGTCCTTGTTTCTAATGTTCATATTCTAATGATCAATATCAACCAATGCATTTTGGTTACGTTTGATCAATTTCAGACCTCAGAAGCTGCTAAAACATTTGTCATTATCATCTTTGGCGTTTGTACTTGGTGAATTCATTTGAATACTGGTCATATGAGATGGTATTCCTTATACGTATTGGTAGTTTCACTGACAATGCTGTACTTCAGGATAGATCTTGCAATGTTCTCTTTGATAATACATGTGGCTAATCCAGTTCATTTCAGCCTACTAATATTTAAAATAGTAATCTTTTTATGTTCCATTTTATTTTGACAACTTCCATTATTCTTAGATTTATACTTGGTACATTCCATGTTCTGATTATTCATAGATATTTGCAACTGTTTCTCCTCATTTTGAGTCATGGAAGTGAGACTTTCAGCTTCATTCTCTTTCCACCAAAATGCAGAAATGCAGTTAAATAGCTAATCAGAGGGTATAAATTATCAAAAAAAAAAAGCTCTTGATAAAAAGCCTGGAGTAAGTAAACTCATGACAGTTACATTAGAATCATTTTCTACAGAGCTGAAGAACCATTTTAAGTCAATTGTCCTGATCACTGAACGAATGGATAAAAAATGAATGAATGTCTCAAAAAACTTAATTTTTCTCTTTGGTGTCTTTAATAGAGGTAGATGTCATCTATACTTAAGAATGCAAAGGTAACTGAGCCCCGGTGGTGTACGTGGTTGAGTGCGGGACTGCAGTCTGCAGGTTTGGAGGTTCAAATCCAGCGACAGCTCTTAGGAGCGGCACTGGGTAGTGTCCATGACCACCAGAGGCAGCGATGCAAAAAACAAACAAACAAAGAATCCAAAGATAAAGAATTCCCTACAAGGAGAAAGACCAGGCTCTCTGCTCAGATAAACAGTTACAGTCTCTGAATCCCACACGGGCAGTCCTACCCCATCATTTGGGCCATTGTAAGTTAGCATCCACTTGATGACAGTGAGTGTTTGGTTTTTTTCCTCCCATAGATAGGAAGCTCATAGAAGGCCCCACCCTTGCCTTTCCTGACCTTCTACCTAAAAGGAAAACTTTGGGTATGAATCTGCTTAGGAGAAACATGGTGCTGATCAATAATATTCTATTGGTCTCCTTCACTTATATGGGTGGGTATTATAAATGTGTTTGCCACATTTGTTTGCTATCTTTAAATGAGATAAGGACAGGGTGAGTATTTTCCCTCATCTTCACCAAAAGCCAGTCTGCTTGAGCAAGGTCTTACATTAATTAGTAAGAAGCTCTCCCCCTTCCCCTTTTGTTTTTCATGTACTTGTATAAGAAAGAAGGTCCACAAGTTCCAGTGTGAGCTGTGCCGTGCAACAGCACTCATGCCATATAGACCCAGGCACCCAACAAGGAGCTATAGGGATGGGGGAATCAGAAGCCAAGCTCCAGTTTTTCGGTGTACTCACTCCTTCACCCTTGTAAAGGAAAGTATTTTGGGATATTTCTCTTCTTTAAGATTTTAACACATCTATTTAACACAACAACTATTGAATGTTCATAATAAGATAGAACCTTGGACAAATCAAAGCTATGCCCTCGGAATTTGGAAAGAAATCCATTGTGGTACAATAAGCAATTCAAGGGACTCTCAATCAGGAAAACGCTCTTAACATCTACTGATTTAGGTTCAAGAACAACAAAAAGGGGAGGAAAGGGGGTGAACTTTTAGTGGATATACAGCGCTTAATTTCAGGTGCAGGTAACATTTACATATCTTGGTAGGTATGTACAAGTTTTGCTGCACAGCAGCACAACTCAAGATACTACAAAATCTTCCATGCACTATCATAAAAGTCAAAAGGATGCGCGTCCCACTATCCTTGCCTATTCCCCTCAGGACCCACAGTCAATATTTCCTTGACCTCCCTGAAAGACCCAGAAAAGGGTTCAGGCTTAATCACTTGTATACAATACACCCTTTGCAGCCTTTTAATATTTCCAGTAATTTTTCTCATATGAGTTTTGAGCTCAAATAATTCTCAAGGCACTTCCCTTTGAAGCCTTACATCAGCAGAGGCAAGCACCTTGCACTCAGAGACAAAGCAGGGTATGCCGAGACACACGATTTACCCAAAGCTTTCGGCTCTTGGTGGCCTTAATGACAAAGCTTTTAACTTTGTACCATCCCTGCCGCTCAAACAAAGATGCGATTAAAAGAAGGTGTGGGGAGGGGGGACCACATAAAGATGGAGATGCACAGGAGGCCAGCCCGGTCCCTGTCCGGCACACAATCCATTCCCGGCCAGGAGAATGACTGCTGCACAATGGCCAGCTCGGCCAGCCCAGGGCAGCTGTGAGATATAAATTGTCAGCAATGACCATAAGCACTCAGAGAAACAATTTAATTCCTCACTTCCGCCATCATGGGCTGATATATTCTTTCAAGGTCATTACCCAAGGCTAGAAGGGTCGCTTGATTAACGAGTGACAGGCCCAATGAGGGCCAGTGTGCTCGAGCAAGGCCTTATATTAATTAGACAGAAGCTCGGGAAAATAAATGTTACAGAAAAAGGAGGGGCCACATCTCTGGCATACACTGTGACCTCACCACCTCCACCCATTCACCCCACAAAAGATAACACCCTGACCTTGATCCATGATGTTATTCTCTAGCTTTGTTTTAAAACCTATAAAATACAAAACATAAACCATGCTTCGTTTCATATTCAAAATGACCCAGGCCCTGGCCTCCAGTGTCCACATCGTCTTTGTCTTACCCTTTCTCACTTAGTTATTCTAATTTATTGGTTAATTCTGCAAGGGGATGGGGCAAACTGCTGGCTATGAACTTCACACATCAGAAGCAGCTTAAAGCATGGCGATCCGAGCTGAGGGAAACAGGAGAATGATGACACTTCAGTGTTTTAAGCCCAGTGGCTAATAATCTAGCAATTGCTCTTTAATAAAATGTCATTATCTTGCTTAAGGAGTTAAGGAGATTTGGCAATAACAATGCACTCTCAGGGCAAATGACCATTCGAAGTAAAAGGGGCTTAAAGACACCCTCACCTCCGAGTCCTGGATTCGGTATTTCTTTGATTATATCTATCTTGCAACCTTTGCTTTAAAAGACACAAAGGAAAAAATTCCGAAGGGACTGTAATCAGTTCTGAGCATTCACTCTCAGCACGAGACAGCTAGCCTTAAGACTGGGACTTCTTTTCTACCAACCATCGAGAGGGCTTTTTTTCTTCCTCCACCCACACAGTCACCATGTCTTCACTGATCCCTTTGGAAAAGCAATTCTGCCACCCCGGGGGGTCCAGCTATGGACTGGGACCAAGACTTCACATGTGTTTGAATTTCCCAGAAACCCATCATTCTCTTTTAAAGAGAGTTGAGGCGGTGAGGGTAGGTGGTCTAATCCCCACTCAGGAGGGGAAGGGTTATTGGGAGAACTTTCTGGCAAGAAGTCTCCTTTACCTTTGTTGCCTGCCAAAACGGAGAAGAGAGATTTCACTCTGGAGACAGGTTGCTTCTACGATCTCCTATTTGGCACCACCTTCTGACCCAATCCTGTATGTACAGACAGGCAAGAGTGAGCCCAGACTATCCTTTTGTGGGTCTTGGGACCTGTCAGAGCTGGGAGTGGCTGAGGAGACACCCAATGACCCCTGCCTCTTGGACTTCTGCCTCATGGCAATCTTCTGCCCTTAAAGTGGGCTGGGGCTGGTGACTTGCTTCTGTGCCCTGGAATACAACAAATATGCTAGGATGCCACTTCCAGGATTGTGTTACAAAAGAAGACCCAGTCTTCCATCTTGCTACCCTTCTCTAATGCACTCTGGGGAAAGCAAGCTACCAGGTGAGGAGAGGCCCGATGGAAAAGTCCTCAAGGCAAAGAAAGCAGCTCCAGACAACAGCCAGTAAGGATCTGAGGCTTGCCAATAGCCACAGGATTAATGGATGAGATCCCCAGCCAACTTCTTCATGGAAACTTTAGGAAAGGCCTGGGGTCCGAGGTCTTCAGGGCAAATAAAATACAATTTGTTCTTTGAAGGTGCTAAATTTGGGAGTGTGTCATTTTTTTTAGGCAGCAATACATTACTCATACACCCACTAACCTCACTGGTCCTGCGATGCCTGGTGTGAGGTTGCCCAGTTTCAGCTTCCTTTTCTCGAAAATGGAAACAAGCCTCTCAGGGTAGTGATCAACATGAGAGAAACATTGAACCAGAATGTGGTTCTGTCTGTGGGAAAGGAAACTCTGAATTATCAGTACAGTGTGTAGTATGGGTGGTCATTGTAGACTTGCTAGGTTTTGTGGAAGATGCAGCATCATCAGGCATTATCAAAACATTCCATTTTATATCCCTGAGCTATCTGTTCTTCACAGTATATAGCCATTGAGGTACCAGGCAACATATTTATAAAGATAACTTATTTGTCCACATATTTCACCATCTATCCATTCTTCCATCCACTCTCTCAACAAATATTTACTGAGCATGCAAGAGCATTCATTATGAGATTTAATGATGTATTCAATATGGTGGATGCCTTCAAAGAGCTTACAATCAGCATAGGCAATACCTCACGTCTACGACATTACCTCTGGGCATTTATCGATGTAATTGTTCTCCTGAGAGTGAAAGAGGGAAGTTTGCAGTGAGAAAATTCACCTCTGACTGGGGTTGGCCTGAAGAAGTATTAAGCACCAGGAAATAAGCTGTGAGCTCTTGCTTTCGAGGATAACGGGTGTGTTGGGCACAGCTCTTGTTTGGGCTCTCATTGACCAACACCGTCTACTAGAAGCACAGTATCAAAAGAGAGTTATGGTCGACAGCCAGAGAGCCAAAGTAACTGGCACCATGGGAATCACACCCAGGACCCCAGCTTCATTACACCAGCTACATTATAGTGATGCATTACTGAGTATCAACCTCCTGGACACAGGACAGGCATCTGGCTGTCCAACCGTCTGAATTGAGAACAGCATGTAATGAATCCCTAGTTCCTTAGCATGTTTAACAATTAATAAGCTGGGGTTTTCTTGAGGACAGCAAAGAATAAAATATGGGCATGCCACAGAAGAGGCCACACCACATAAATGCATAATAAGAAAATTCACTGGATGATGAGGCTGTGGGGGAGCAGCTTTCCCCTCTACTCTGAAGACAGAGCAATATGCATTGGCTGAAATATAAATGCTCTGGACACTGGCTATCCTGTGGTTCATCTAGAGGGGAGACCCTTTTCAAGCAGATGCTCAGGCTGCCCAGTGAGTAGACAATGCCTGAGGGAAAAGTTGCTCTGGTCACAGGCCACTCATTTAAGGTAAACTCAAGGGGGAAAGAGAGACACATATGGGGAAAAAGACAAGGAGAGGGAGTTTGATCACAGGAGTAGGATTAAAAAAAATATTCTGGTTCTTTAAAGAAGTCAATTGAGCAGGTTTCACTTATGTGATGTTTTTAACCAGTCTTCCACAGGAGGAAATTAGCAGGACCCCCCACCCAGGCAGGAAGGGCAGGTTTGTCCAACAGGTTCCTAGCGGCAGCGCCGCTCGGAGACAGCAGAGATCTGCTTGGCTCTTGGTTTCTCCAGACCTGCTGGGCTCAGCTGGCAAGCAAGAGGAACTTGCTCTCTGGCCAGCCGTGCCCAGTGTCTAGGTGACAAACAGGCAAAGGCCCATCAAGATCTACAGAAAAGTGGCACACTTCCAAGGAAGTCAGCGAGCCTTCACCTACATAGTATTTGGATGGAAGATAATGCCATACTCCAAAATTCTACTTCAAGTGTTGGAAAGAATTGTGCCATTTGCCGTCACTGGTACTTCCCATTTGATGCACCTGTTCCTTGATGGCTTCATTAAGTGATCTTAGGTCATGTGATGGTGCAGGCAAGTGAATGGCATAAACTTCTTTGAAAACAATCCCTCTCACATCCATGATTCAGTCCTAACAGGGAAATTGGGAGAGCGAGGAAAGCAGAGGACAACCACATCATATACACAGCCAGTGTCGCTGTATCACTTGGTCCCAAGTCAATTGCCCCTCAGCAGTTGAGGAGTGGCTAGGACTTTCAGAGGCTGGCTTTCCTGGGTGGGAATCTACTTCCCTTATTCCCGGAGTTAGGGCAGTTCTTTTTAAGAGAGCGCTTTGTCAGTCCGTAATGCACAGACACAATGGCCCGAGTTGATGTTACTATTATTTGACAGGGGGGCCACTCTTGGATCAGCGACATTCTCTGACTATAACACTATCCATACCCGTGCTTTCTGAAGCATTCGCTGAGGTGCCATCTTCTACCAATTTTGCTGCTCAGGCCAGCTGAACAAGGTCTGACTGCTAAGTTATAATCTCTCTTGATCACAAGATCTTTATGAGGTTAAGGCTACATTCTCTGGATAACCCCCATGTCCACCATGGAAGAAAATAATGGACAACCAAGTGTAGATTTGAAAGGAACTCCCTCCAATGGTTAAGTCTAAAGATCCCGCTGCCATCTTGGACTGATCTAGCCTGAGGAAATAGGCTAAGATGCTGGCAACCTAACAGCTGTTTTCAAGCAGGAGAGGTGAGGCGCAAGTTGTGGGTTTTTTTTTTTAGTATTTACCTTTATTTTGACATCACTGCCCTCTGGTGGGAGTAAGAGGCCCAGCCTTGCTCCTGGAGAGCTGCTGCTGGATTTGAACCACCGATCCTGTGGGCCGCAGTCCCGCACTCAACCACTACGTGACCAGAGCTCAGTCCAGTAGTTACTTTTTAAAGATAACTTAATGGTAAACTCATGAAAGTTTTAATAATGGCAGTATTTAATGTTCTTCTTGAAAATATTGTGAAAGTTTAACAATTGGCTCTTGGGAGCCAGTATGAGTAAATTTTAGCAAACAGTTAACTAGATCAGATTGGACATCTGACACAGTCAAAACCAATCAGAGTCCCTGCCCAGGATCAAGGTTAGATCTGTCTGACACACTGCTAGAATCTGAATTTGGGGAAATTTGGACAGCTGGTTCCATACAGAAAAGGGAGAAGAATAGGATCTACTGAGAAAGAATAAAGTGATCTGGAAAGTGAACCAGGGAGAAGAGTAAGAGAAAAGCTTCCCTGAGGTGCTATCACCTTACAATTCCTGGTTCCAACTTTTTCTCGAGCTCTCTAGGTCTTGTAAAATGTCCATCCCTAATATTTACTACTATGAAACAATTTGAAGGAGATTTTCTGACACAAACCAGGATCCTAAGGATGCACTATGCTGAGTCAAGATTTCTGGAGTAGCACTATTCTGTCGGCAGCACTGATAGTGGTTATTGTCAGATGCTTCCAGCAACACTGATCACTGCATACAGATCTGCAGCTATAGACAGCTTTAAGTAGAAGAAAATGAGTTATTACATGTCATAACTTGCCTAAGTTGAAAAGTCTTCAGAGTAGGAAGTTTTTACCCAAAGAAAATAATGGGAACAGGTTCGTGGTGATAAAAAAAAAAAACAAAACTGTATTGCAATGACTGCCTCAGTTTGTACAGATCAAAAACACAACAAAAAACCTCAAAACAACTCACTGTCATCTAGTCTATTCTGACTCACAGTGATCCTACCAGAAGAGTCAAACTTCCTCTGGGTTTCCAAGACTGTAAGCCACTCTGGGAGTAGAGTCTCATCCGTTTTCCAGCAGCTGGCAGTTGCAAACTGTTGGCCTTATGGTCAGTAATGCAGCACATACCCCACTACACTGCCAGCACACTGACCAGTGCTTCCCCAAAGGGCACTACTTGCCAACTTCCTTCCTTCTTGCACCACGTTAATGATCACTGCCATCACGGTGCCACATCACAACCAACGAACCACAGAGAAGAGGTGCAATCCATTCAACCTGCGTGAAGTGTACCCTTGCTTAATTATAATCTACGCCAAAATAGCAATAAAGTCACAGATCTTAATACATTACTTAATAACTCATTGAGAAGGGCTCCCCTGAAAGGGCCCAGGCCACACTTGGGGAAACAACGCGCCAGGTTAGGCCTGGTTCTAAAGCTGCCCTTGCGCTCATGTGGCTTTCCCTGCCTCCCTCCTGGACAGCCCTCACGAGTCTGGATTTGTCAGAGGACTAAGTTCGCAGGCTCCGTGATGGGATGCACTAATCTGCAGTTATTAAAATGAAAGCAAGACATGGTAGGCATACATTTAACTAAGGGATCTGTGTTTTATTATTTGGGAAGCTGTGTTTGCATAGGTTAATTCAATGACATTCTTTATTTAAAAAAAAAAGAAAGAGTCTCTCACAGTGCATAGTGGCCAATCCTACCTTTCAGCTTCATGTTAATTTGCCGTAGGGTTTTATCTGACCTGAGCATCCAAAAGATACCAGCAATAAGTTACCGATCTCATCACAGGTTGAGCGAGTGAGAGACCTCTCTCAGTTACTACCGATTGGACTGATGCACTCAATGCAGAGCATGCAAGCGCTGTGCCTACCCGATGTTATCTTCCAGACTTCAGCAGCTGATGGCACTGGGTTTGCTACGACCCACACTCCCTGAAGTCCTAAGAGGCGAAAGCTCGGGAGTGTTTCTTTGCTTCTGATTCCAGTTCTGTAGTCACTTCTCTCTGATCCTAAGGGGTGACCTCTGAGATGTGCAAATATTAACTCATGTACTTAAAGGAAAGTCTCAGAACCGGCCCTTCTCCATAAGTGTACGGGCTCATTTTTCTGGAACCTTGTGAAATGATGAGGGAAGCAAGTCAGTCTTCTGTTGCACACACACCCTTAGGGCAGACTGACATGGCAAAGGTACCAAGCCTTCCCACTGAGGGTCCTGGCTTCATTAAAATCCTATGAGTCTTCAAGCCACAAAGTAGTGTCTTGAACCTGCCCAAGGACTTCATGAAAAGGCTACTTCTTAAAAGAACATTTCACCCTAGTGGTGTCATTCAAGATAGTTCATTAGATTTTCTTTTAATTTTTATATATGTGTGTATTAGCCATTTCAACATTTTCTGGTGTGTGTGTGTGGCATCAACCAATGTTGTGTGTGTGTGGCATCAACCAACATTGGCATCCTGGTGGGAGTAGGAAGCCCATTTCAACATTTTTTAACACGTAAAATCTTGTGACATTCATCAGGTTTATCTTGTTCTGCCAATATCTCTGTCCATTTCCAGATGTTTCCTTCACCCCTAATAGAGTTCACTGTAATTCTTTGGTAAGTTTCTACAAATTTTCTAGAATGACGTTAACTATTCCTCTTTGCATTGTTTTGTTCTGTTTGAGGGCGGTGTATCAATAAACTGAGGACAAAAGAGATGGAGCAACAGGTGATCAAAGGGGATGAGTCCAAGGATGAAATGTACAGTTCATGAAATCCCAACTTATGTACACACCATAACCATTACTATTATATTCTTTTGCTGTTATTTTTTTTTTTCACTGATCAGCCTAGGGGGAAAAAAATCTCTAGGTTTTCATGACATACCCTGTATCCACTGTACAAGAGTGTTTGCAAAACAAATCACCAGCGATTAGTGGAGTACAATTTAATGAACGGTCCATGAAAAAAGAGGGAGGGAAGTCATCCTCCACTTGAGTTAAAACCGTAAACCACAGCTCTAAAGGTAGGCTTTATAACACGTGAACAATCACAGGATCCAAGACACAGCACCACAACACTTAGTTCTAAAATTACCCTCCTCTAAACAACTCAAATAAATCTCTTCTTTCCAAGGACACCAACTTACCTCTCAACAAAGCAAGGATGAAGAAGACAGAAAGAGGAGCTAGGAAAGAACAAAATGCACAAGAAGCATCTTCTACTCATGCGTTTTTGTTCTCCAAATCCCTGGCATGTAGCTCTCTGCTAACAGTGGAGGAGGCATGAGAGCTTAAGTCACTGTATTGGGTAGCCTGACCAACTCCCCCTCCCCAGAGACCCAGTAAGGAAAGCCACACCACACGAAGGGGGCCTGTCCTTTATGATCAGCTGACCAGCTTCCACTAACAAAGCCACTTCTCTTCCGCCTTCCCACTGGCCACAGTCTCTTGGCTGGATGTGCAAGCAATGACAGCCAGCTAATTCAAAGCCACCATGCATGTAATGGGAAGAAATGTCATCGGTGATAGATACGGCATGGGGGCAGGCATAATGAGTTCCATCTGAGAAGGTGCCATCCTGGCAGGGAAAATTCCAAGAGGTCACAGGACCGACAACCCATTATTTTAAATTCCCACTAAAAGAGAGAAACCAAGAATCTCTATATTCAGAGCAGCTTCTCCCGTCTTTGCAAACATGGCACATCCAACAAGCGTACTTGTGGGTTTCCAAATGTTCGTGTGTCCACATGGCAGCCTCTGCAATCAAAAACTAAACAACCAAGAAAACCCAAGGTGACGACCATCGAGTCTATTCTGATTCACAGCAAGCCTGTAGGGCAGAGTAGGACTACCCCAGTGGCTTTCTGACACTGTCATTCTTTATAGGAGTAGAAAGCCCTGGTCTTTCTCCAGAGGAACTAGCTGGTGGTTTCAAACAGCTGAACTTGGGTATTTCACAACGACTACGCCACCCAGGAGTCGTCTGCAAGCAGGCTCAGGTGTAAGTGAGTTTGTGACTCATAAAAATCCTGGTCTTTACAGCTCGCAGGTGAAACTGATTTACAGGCCCTCACCCACCTCTTCCTGCAAGCCTCTGAATCCCCAAATATTTCCAAACTCTCCAGTTACTGTTGCTATTGCTGCTTTTCTTCGTTTCTTTTTCTTTTTCTTTTTTTTTTTTTTTTCCTCAAGGCCTCTGGCCCTATACGGCTGTTTATCACCTAAGGCAAACTCTCTCTCTCCCTCCTTTTCCCTCTCTGTTTCTTTAAATCCCTACACCACAAAGCAGCATGCGAGCAACACCGTGGGTCACGATATCAAAAGAGGGAACTTTTATAGGTTTCCTCGAGAACATAAGCGATAAAAGGAGAAGGAAGCACAAGCTGCATCACGAACCTTCTTTGATGCGGAGCAGTAAAGAGAGCGGGCGCCCCAGCGAACATGGGTCCGGGGCCGCTCGTGTGGGTTTCCCTCCACTGCCCCACCCCAGCTCGCCCAAGGGTTTTCGACAAATAATACCCAAATAAACAGGGGGTTCCTGAATACATCAAACTCACTGCGGCCAGAAATCGCTTTTGGGCGCCCGGTATAGACAGGCGCCCTGGTTTTCGGCACACCCTCACATACGTGACCCTTATACTAGGCACCTCATTCAGGGACAGCTGACGTGATAGACGGAGCCCTAGTCTATGAGAGATCTCGCCCCAGAGATTATAGACGCTTCCTTGGCGCTTCCTGTGCCGCGTCAAGCTAGTGACTGATACTGGGGCTGTATTTTTGGAGTTCGCCGTCAGCACCTGTAAGGTAGACACTCTGTAATTTCAACAAAAGGGCCCTCGTCTTGGCCCACGGCTGGTTTCTGTGGGTTATTCCGGGGCCAGGAGGAACGACCTTCAACCGCCCTCAGGACTGACTGCTTCCAAAATGACCCAGGAGGAGAAAGGCAACAGGGCATTTCTGCAGTTTATGGAATTTTAAAATAATAATTGTTACTTTTCCACTTTATTGGGGGGGGGGGGGGAGAAAGATGTGTTTCCTCTTACAATGAGAGAAACCCCAGGAAGTTAGTAACCTCCCTTTTCTTAAAGACCCCAGGTCCTACTTTGCTTATGGGTGGTTTGCCTGTGTGACTACGCCGTCCCCTGACTTCCTCCCGAGGAAAAGGCGCAGTCACGTCACCCTCATAAAGAAAGGGGACGGACAGACAGACAGACGGACGGACGTAGCTCTCTCGAGAAGCAAACGTTTCCTTACGCCCAGCAAGTCTCACAGATGTCCCCTCGCTGTCTTCAATGATTTGTTTACCGCTTGTTTGAAGCCTCCCCTTCGCGCAGAACGCCATTCCCCGGACTGCCTCTTCACGCATCGGTTTTCGACTTGCTCTCCAGGTCAAAGACGGGCTGACAGGGCTGCGAACCCCGCTTTGGCGCACTTTCGAGGTCACTCACGAGCCGAAGGCCTCCCGGGAACGTTCTGGAGCTGAGGGGAGGGCCCCGGGCCCCGCCCCGGGCCCCGCCCCGGGCCCCGCCCCGGGCCCCGCCCCGGGCCCCGCCCCGGGCCCCGCCCCGGGCCCCGCCCCGGGCCCCGCCCCGGGCCCCGCCCCGGGCCCCGCCCCGTGACCCTCTGGGCATGCGCGGTCTTGCTGGCAGGTCTCAGGGCTTGAGTGGGCTCAGCTGAGCAAACCAAATGCTTCCCTGGGCGACGTAGCCGCGAAGCCGGTGTCTACGGGGTGCACCTGTTACCTTCGCTCTTCCCAGACACATCCCTGCCCACCCCCGCCTTCTGGGCTGGAGTCACCCCGGACGTACTGGGTCAGGCTGACCCAGTGCCTCATTCTCTAACTTCCAGCTGCCTTCTAAAAGGAGTCCCATCTTGATGCATAGTTATATTGGCCCCAGCAAATGTATGTGTTCGATAGATTTCTTGCGCCCCGCCCTTTAGGTATTAGGTCAATAACACACCAATGGAAATCTAATTCTAGTCATTTGGTAGACTAAAGGCCAAGGTGTCCCGGGTGGGGCAAGGGTGCCGCACACCGGTGCTGCACAAAAGGTTGGAGATTGTAGCCCACCAGTACCCCTGGGGTTGGAAAAGACCTATCGATCTGCTTTGGGGAGGATCGTGGATTTAGAAGACCCTAGGGGCATTTCTACTTTGCCCAAAAGTGTCACTGTGAGTCAGAATCGAGTGGCCAGTACATAGCAAGTAAGGGCAGTAAAAATGTCCTCTGAACTCCCCTGATTCTCACACACAAGGTGGGCACTGAGACTGTCCAGAGAAAACACACACACACACACACACACACACACACCACACAGGTTTTCTAGTAAAGCCACCGTTCCCTGAAGGAGGTCAAGTCTGAAGTACTCCTGCTATACACTATTGAGGGAAATGTAAGGCTTAATGAGTAACTGTTCCCTGCTTACCTCAGGACTAGAACACCCTAGGGCAGCATGCCCACTACACAGTGGGTGGACATTCCCCTTGGTTGTAGCTTGAGCAGGGCAGGGCTGATACTCAGACTGTAACAAGATGATGTTGATCTGCCTCACTTGTGGGCTAAAGGGGGCTGAATATGTTCTTACCAAGTGTTCTCATTTTTATACAACTGGGCTAAATGGGGAGGCCGTGATAACCACTTGAATCCGAGTGAAGAGGTCCAGCATTGGTCCAGCATTGGCCGAGATGGCTCTCCACAGAGCAGCGACATCAACACAACTTCTCACTTGGCAGTGTCACAAACCAGATGCTAAAATAGTTGAATACTGTAAATTACCATAATTTTTAAACATTTAGTTATAACTGCCTAGTGCCTATAAAACTTAGTCTTGCAAAACTTCACAAATACCCACACCCAGCTATGTTGAAATCTTAAACTGACAACAAATAACTTGGTAGTGTTAAATACCAAATAAGAAATCCTGGTGACATGGTGGGCTAAGCATTGGACTGTTGACTCCACGGTCCTTGGTTCAAACCCACCAGCTGCTCTGTAGGAGAAAGACGAGTCTGTCTGCTAGCATAAAGATGTATAGTCGCGGCTGAGCCCCGGTGGTGTAAGTGGTTGAATGTGCGGCTGCGGCCCGCAGGCTTGGCGGTTCAAATCCAGGGGTGGCTCTCAGAAGCAGCACTGGGTGGCTCCCACAACCACCAGAGGGCAGTGATGCCCCCCCAAAATGTATAGTCTCAGAAACTCTAGAGAGAAAAATGGCTCATGGATCTTACATATACTTTCAAAAATTATTGGTGTGTCTGAATTTCTGATTTAACTGGTGAGTCCATATTGTGTCAGACATCTCCAACTTGCTCTGTGTGTGTGTGTGTTAGAAAGAGATGGACAGAGGGAGTGCAACAACAGAACCTCACTCTACTGTGTAAGTTTTGGGGAAAATGCATTTCTGACCCCTCCTTGCTTAGACAGAACAATCAGCCCATTCAGGGAACCTCATAGTTTTCAATCTTTTGTTTCTAGTCCTGGCACTGAAGGGAAGAGGGACTTCTAAAATGATTGTGAATCCCAGCGTTCGGGGTAAGCCAAGCTTGGGCAGGTATGTTTTTTACCACAGCAGTAACAGCATGCACAGGTGATTAGCATTCATCTTTTGAGGTTTATGACTTCATTAGAATATTTCTCATCATAACTGAATAGGTAAAAATACCCGGCTATTACACGTAAGCCTATCCCCTAGGATGACCAGATTATCACTTGAATTTAAAATCTTTCTGAATTTTTAATAGTGTATAACAAACACGATTATTTATGTACTCCACTTGCCAGGCCTACAGTAATTTGGAGCCCCTTCTGGTTGGGTGGTAGGGGTGGCACATAACTGGGGCGATTCCTTGTACATTTCTTCCCAAGCCCCTCCAAAATATTTAGTCAACAGGTCCCCCTCTTCCTGGTGACCTGGTTGAAGCCTGCCCAGACTCCTTTGGGGGTAATGGCAGGGGGCCTGGCTGGGGCTGTTTAGAGAGCTCTGGTAATTAGCAGCGGGAAAGATGTAAAGCGCTGGTGTGAGGAAGCAGCTGAGAATCTGTATCAAGCTGGCTGCTGACCAAGTCAAGTGGAGGCCTGCTGAACTGAAACCTCATCAATAGATCTGTAGTCTGGACTTGAACCCTGCCCTCTCACCTCAGGGTCTTTTATCTCGTCCTTTTTCATCCCCCCACCACTGCCTCTCTGTTCAAGTCCCCTGTCCCCACCTTCCCTTCTCCTCCCAACTTCTCCGTCTAAGCAGTGATGTACACAGAATGACTATGAATAAATGTGAGTGACCCCCATCCACACACCCCTCTGCTCCAATCTTCTACTGGAGCAGGGGGGTGGGGGAGAGGGAGAGGAAGACAGAGAGAGAAAGGGACTCTGGAGAAGAGGGAAGGGGGAGAAGAAGATGAGGGAACCAGGAGAGTCCCTGACTTCCTCACAGGTAATTAAAGGGACTGTTTTCAAGGTTGCATGGGCAAAAGACAATTCAGCCCTAATGAAGCATCGATCGCTGGCACTAAGGTAGCGAGGGGCTGACATTCATTCAAAGGTACCTGTAACTGATGGAAGACATCACACCGGGAATTAGTCCTGCTCTGTTGTCAGGACCTGGATTCGAAAAAAATAAGACTGGGGGGTGGGGGCAAATTTACATTTGTCGGTTGTTTTACATTTATTTCTGTTTTTGCACTACCACAGATGTAGGTGTCAGTATTCTTTTGATTAAAAAAATTATACATAGGGCTGAGCCCCAGTGGCGTAGTGGTTGTGCGCGAGACTGCGGCCCACTGGGATGGAGGTTCGATTCCAGCTCCATGGAGCAAAAGCTGGGCCTCTTACTCCCACCACCTGAGGGCAGTGAAGCGCCCCCCCCAACCCCCCCCCAAAGTATACATATATGTATACATACATACATACATACATACATATAACGCATCAGCTCACATTCTATTTGAAGTAAGGTGCCCACCCCAGGGTAAATTTTCTTCCTGAGTCAGGTTGAAGAGGCCACCCACCAGGCCACCCAGTGCAGAAATCCCGAGGTCACTCACTGGAGAAGTGGGAAGCCCTGGGGTCTAGCACGGCACTCCTCTAAACCCAGGCAGTCTTCCTTCCCCTGCATTAGCCACTGTGAACTTAGTGCCCATGTCAATTTGATGCTATTTCATCCTGGGTCTTTTTTGTTTGTTTGTCTGTTTTATTATGGGGTTTTGTTGTTGTCGTTCTCCAAGCCCAAGAGGCTGAGCTGTGCCAAGAGCTGAGCTCAGCCTTCTGTTTGGCAGCAGAAGCAGCAACCACGTAAGGGATAGAGGCAGAGTCCGCTGGGGGCTGGGGAGCTGAGGATATACTACGGGCACAGAGGGAGCTGAACTCTGGCAGTTTTTTGCAAGGGTGAGGTCCTTGGCTGTAGGAGCAGTGATTGGGGTTTTCCTCAAACTGATGTCCAGGCCAAGAGGTGCCCAGTCTGGCCTCCCAGATCCTTTGGTGGGGAGGGGAGGACGGGCGGCCAGAGTCTGGCTTGCTGGGTACTCTCATGAGATCCCCAGGGCTTTCTAGTTTTTCTCACTGTTCTCCAAAGGTTTACATTTAGAAGCGTCTGATAGGAAAATCCAAAGATGCTAGGGGTGCCAAGGAAATGGTGGTGGACCTGGGGGAAGACAGGCAGGGTGCTAGCTGAAGGGAGATCCCCACAGCCTAGCTTGGCTGGATCTCCCAAGAGGGCCCCCATCCAACAATAGCCGGTCCCTTCAGAGTAAGGAAGGACAAAGGGAATTTGCTCTGGTTCAGTCCCCACAGCGAGGCCCTTCGGAAGCTGAACAGAGTCACTTTCTTTCTCTCCTGCTAAAAATCAGGGGGGTGGGGTGGGGGTGAGAGGACAGAATTCCATTGTACATCCCAAATAGACATGCAGGAGATAATCAACTGAAGAAAAGGTGGGGGGAGACTTTTTCAGGACATTGCAAATCACCAGCTCTTTCTCATTCCCCGCCCCCCCCCCCCTTCTCAGAATTTATCGTCTTTTCTGGATTTTGCTGTTAATTTCGACTTGGTTTTGGAGGGCGGGGGTGGCAGGATAGATTATTTAACTTGATAAACAGCATTAGCACACCGCCTGGCTGCTTCCCTTGCTCCCTCTGATCCTCTCTCTCTTTCTCTCTCTCTCTCCTGTTTATTCATTTGTTTACATTTCGAAGACATCCCTTTAGCTGAAGGAGGACACTTCCCACAGATTGCAGTATTGGCCATTAATGCAAAAGGATAATTTATTGGCCGCCCAGTCTCGGAAGTTGGATTTTTAAAAGAAAACCCAGAGCCCAATTTTCCCAGTTTGCTGTATTCATATGTATTTGGTTTGTACTTTTCTTCCCTTTTATCCTGGAAACCGTCTATAAGGTTCTATTTATCAATTTGATGCTATTTCATCCTGGGTTTTTTTGTTGTTGTTTTATTATGGGGTTTTGCTGTCGTTGTTGTTCTCCAAACCCAAAGAACAGGTCAGGAACCATGAGGCCGAAATTGTGTGGAACACCTGCTGAAATTAAAAAAAGAAAGAAACTATAGAAAGAAAGGAAGAAAAAAGTTTTCCTCCCTCCCCCCCCTTCCTAAAAATGGCTAAACTGCTGCCCAGTAGATCCTATCTGCATTCATTTGGCTGAACAACAAGATATTGCAAGGGACAAACTCTGAATAAAGCAGTTCCGAGTTCCCAGAATTGGCACAGCTCAGCCTAAACAATAGCTGCTTCCTATTCACCTTAACCCAGCATTTCAAAAGAACATCCCCAGAAACACAAAGCATCAGCGGGAAATGGCAATTTTATGAATCCTAATCAATCAAAGGGCTTATTAACTCAATGTGAAGCCAGATTAAAATCTTTAATTATAAATCGTGCTAAAAGGAAAAACAAAATGTACTTATGGTACATTGAAAATTCCGGATATTAACATAGTTGCTATTATCTCTTGCAATATTAAATTCCCCTCCCTCCCTTTCTTGTCCCCACCCCCCCCCCCCCCCCGAAACCCCCAGCGCCCCCCCCTCCAACCACCTCACCTTTTTTCTATATTACTATAGTACAGGGCCACGGCACCAAAATCGTTTTTCCCCTCGATTTATTAAAATATATTCTTTTTCTCCCCCTGTGTATCCAATGGCTTGCTGGGAAGCTGCGTTGGTGGCTGTAGGAAGGGGTCTGAGAAATCCCATTACCGAGCCCCAGGCAGCTGGGGTTTCAGTGTGATGCTGGGGCAGGTTTGGATAGCTGTTTATTAAGGGGGCAGAGTTGGTGTTATGGGGTTGCTAGGTGGGGGCTTTTGTTTTCGTTGTTTTTGTTTTTTGTTCGTTTGGGGGGGCTTGGGGGTGGCCAGCAATCAGAAGTAGAGCATGTTCGCTAATGAGAGCGGCATGCATGTCTGTGCAAGTGTGTGTGATTGGCAGGAGTGGAAATTGCCAGCCACAGGAAGGGCCCTCGCGCTAAGCCATGGTGTGAGAAAAAGCGGTGGCGGCAGTGGCGGCTGCGGCTGCTTCTCCTTCTACCTCTTCTTCTCTCTCTTTTTTTTTTTTATCAGACAGACATTTGGGAAATGACCACAGCAAATTTAATCACAGTTGGGGGGGGGGGGGGGGGGGGGGGGGGGGGGGAAGGGAGGGAGAGACGAGGCTGTGATTCACATGTTTTATTTATTTGTTCGGAGTCACAGCCATCCTATTGTGTGTCCCTCATTCTGTCATTTCAGGCCCCTCCGACCCACCCCCTACCCCTGTCCCCATTGTTAATGTAAGAGGCAGAGAATATAACCACATTTTATAATAATAGCATAGCCAACGTTGCAAAAGGAGGAACCATGTCTTGAGAAGGGTCCTTTTCTTATATTGAAATGATAATAATAAATTAAAAAAATATTTCAGTCCTAATGACAACGTCGGATGGAGAGATGTGTTCTTTGTGTAAAAATGCAGTGATCTGCGTAACTAGGGCCCATGGCCCCATTCCCTGCCCCCCTACCCCCCTGCACACGGCCTATTGTACTATTCTACTTTTCTATCTCCAAGCGAAGCCTGGCTTCCTAAATTGGCTCTAAATTAAAAAATAGGGAAGGTGGGAAGAAAGAAAAGGACAAGAAAGAGAGAAAGGCCAATGTCGTGTGTAAGATTAAAGCTGCTATTACAGCAATGCCCTGGTGTCAGTGAAATCCTACTTCGTTCATTTTGTCCAAAAAGTTCAGACTTTCTTCCTCTCAGCCCCTCTCCTGACGTAGTTTTCATGTTTGGTTTTATTCCTCTGCTCGATTGACCAGGAGGCCTTATTCCAGAATTAGATCTCTTAAGGATCCTACCCTTTCCCTAACCCTGGAACTATGTGTTTGCCATGGACATAAGGGAGGAGACAGAGGGTACACTGGCCAGGGAGAAATAGTTCTTCTGGACAATCTTGATTATGAGGCGGGCTTGGTTTTCAGAAGTACAAAGTTGACTTTATCGTCTCTTTTTTAAAAGGAAAACACTGAAGTCTGAAATGCCCGATGTACATTTTATGATATAAATTCTAATCAAGAAAGGGGACTGGCCATTGATGGGCATGAACCAAGACAGCCTGCTTTCCTGGTGACTGGAAACTTCAAAGTGGGTCCCTGCCCAGTGTGACGTTAGAACCAGTTACACACACGTTTACATGTTCAGAGCAGATAGACATATGCCCTAGTGCTGCTTCAGCATCTGACATCTCGCAGGTGCCAGCCCTGTGTCCACACCTGCGTGCCCCTCATCACCAAACAGGGAGTCTGGTGTTCCTTTTGCAGGTCTGTGCTATTTCTCATGGAGGTCCTTCCTCTCTTGATTTTTACACTTTGGAAGAGTGATCATTTTGTCATGATCTTAATGTGCCAACACAGCTAGAGAACCAAGAGTGAGTAGGAGATCCTAAATCAGCTTCCAGGGCTCAAGGGCACACAGAACCCATTTTGGCAAAAAAGCACTCACATTCTCAGAATTCCTCTAAATCCTTAAATGCCACACGGCTGTGATATTCCTTTGAAGATGAGCGTTGGACCTAATAAACCAAGCACTGGAGGCAAAGGGCTTGTCCCTTTTTGCCGTTGCAACAGATTTTCACTAAATTCAAAAAAGACCTTTTGTGCTTAACTGGGTTTTCCTTCCATCGCTTTTAAATTTGTTAGGCTTGACTTTTGACATTTGGGGTGTTTAGCTTTCTTCTTCTTTTTAAAAAAATTACCACTGTATAATAAATATTTGTGCTTCCTAAGAGGAAGACATTAAACTGTTGTTAAGGCTAGTATTACGAAGAATAAAGTAGACTTCAATCTTTCATTATAAATAACCCATATAAATATGTACATTTTGTAAATATCATCCTTAGGCAGCTAATAATATAAACGACTTTCGAAACATGGCATCCCGTGTATTTACCCCACTCCACTAGAAGGTGTAAACAAAACAGAAAAAGATGATTAATAAAGCCAAGAAGGAAAGATAATTTATATAAAACATTATGTAAACAAAATGTGCTTTTGAATTTCTATTAAACAAATTAGACATCAGCTGATAAGAGGCACTAGTGAAGGACAATTATCTATCAGAAATAAACTACTTGACTCTTTTCCCCATTGATTTGCATTCCAAGTTCTCTTCAGCGGATGAAAAATTATGACTGGAAATAGCAATCATTAGCAAGAAAGGAAAAAAAGATTTGTTTTTTAAAAAGAAGAAAAAGAAAACTGTCTACAGAATTTTAGTTTTCAGAAATTGCAAAAGAGACATTAAGAAATTACTCAGAAGGTATTGCTTTGAGATTAAATTTTCTTTTGACGTATGGTACTCCCCCCCCCCAATATTAAAAAATAGGCATGATCTTCAATGGGTATGGGTCTCAAGCTAACAAAAATCTTTTTTTCCCTTTTCTGCCCAAAGGAAAATGATTTTCAAAGTATTTGTAAGAGAAATATGTTGAAATCAACATGAAAAATGACATTATCATTATTGAGTGGAACCTAATTTCTAAACATTTTGATCTATTTAATTTTAAAGTATTCCACATGCAGGGGACCAAATGTTTCAAGTATATTTTTACACATATCGCCATTCTCCTTCTTTGGGCAGATTTATATATTTTGTGTGTCACAAAGAAGGCAGCACTCACAATGGAGGATATTTACATTTTCTATCTTCTTTAGTTTGGTTCTAAACCCAAATAAATGGGAGAGTAAAAAAAAATGTTAAATGGTTATTTTAGAACTCTGCAGGGAATCTCCTTTTTAAAAGTGGTGCAGGCCTTTCTAGAGATTTGTCACATCTGCGTTAAGTTGTTGGTTTCTTTGGTAAAATGCTCTGCATTTTAAAAGAAACTTATCAATGAAATGTATTTCCTATACATACACTTATGCCAAAAATCCCCACCCAAAGGCAGAAAAAAGCCCCTTCTCTCTTTCGCCCCTACAAAGCTGGTGTTTATAGGCCAGTGTAAATGTGAGGTGAAAATAGCCCCTGGAAGCTCTAAGCTCTCCCCCCACCCCCCATCAGTCAAGCTCTGCATTTGATATACAGACCCATTCGGTTTTGTTTTGTTTTTTTTTCTCCCCATCAAAATTACATGAGAGGCCAAAAGCCGGCGTCTACGACTCTAGACAAATCAGGGGGTATCCCTCACTCCTCCTGTCTTTTCTCAGGATCAGACTCTCTGTCTAGATAGAACCATTTATCTTTATCATTTTCAAGCTGGTCAGATGGGTGAGGGGGTGGGAGGTGCCAAGGGGTGGAGGGGTGAGGGGAAGAGGTGATTGTTTCACTTGTTGTCAGAGGGCATTGATCAGCCCTTCTGTCTGCTGGTCTCCGAGGTGAGGCCATGGTCCCCCAGGAGCACTTCGGGGCTGGGCCCTGTCAGTGCAAAGCTGTATTGAGTCATGACCCAAATGACTGCTCATTGAGGGAAACGGGTATTGGCGTCCAAATCATCCCGAGACACCCTCAGTAACACTTAAACAAGTCCACTCCGTTAATGTCAGGTCACAGGGGACACATTTAGCCCCCTCTTCTGACCATTAGACCCTTTGATGGAGTGGGCGATAAACTTGACGGCACAAGCTGGACCCCGCTCTTGAGCCTGTCTGGGTTGACAGCGAGCCCAGCACAGGGCTGACTGCCTTTTGGAGAATGGAACGTATCCCTGTGGTCAGGATCCTCTAGGGATCCCCCGTCCCTTTTGCACCAAACGGGGAAATTGAAGGAAAACTCGTTTCAATATTCCAGCATCAACGGGACAAAAAGGAGCTACCGTGCTCCGTCTCAAAATTTTTCCACAGCCAGGCCAAAGCCAAATTGTGCCAAAAGTGGTCAGGCACTACCAGTTTGTAATTTTTATTTCTGGCTTTGATTTTTCGCTTTCTTCTAAGCACAGCTGTTACAAAGTGCAGGTGTTTGGGAATCCATTAGCTATACCTTCTGTGGCAAAGAACAAAAAGAATTCCTTATTGTTTCTCAGGGAAGTGGAGGCGAAGTCAACAAAAACCCTGTCCGCTGTGCTACAATGTTTTCAAGACCATATTCTGCAAGGAAGTTCTTTTATTTTGGATTACCACACATCAAATCTACTTGGGGGTAGGAGGGAGGGGGGGTAGGAGAGGGGATGGGAAGCTAAAACTAATTACATTTCCCAGTGATGGCCGCATTAGCCTAAAACAAACTTGAGCTTGAAAATGAATCTAAAGCATAAACTAACCAAAACCAGGCCATTGTTAACATTTAAAGGATGAATTAATAATCATTATTGCTACTATTTAAACAAATTATACCTAAACCTTCTGTTGCATGAGAGATCGCTACTGTTTACTTTTTCTGCTTTCCCACTGGAAAAAAAAAAAAAAAGAGCCCCAGTTTGGACAGAGCTGGTCTTCTGGTATTAGAATGCTTTTATCCTAGTTTTAACACCTTGTCTGTATGCCTCTGGAGAATTAATTGATATTGCATTAGAAGGGAGACTGAGAGGGGATTTTGGAGTTGCCCCTGCAATTGAAAACTTATGTCCAATAGAAACAACCCTCCATCCTTTGGATAGCACTGTTATTAAGACAACTAGACACACACACACACACACACACACACACACGAAAAACGGGCTAATTTGATGCATCTGATTTGTCTCAAAAGCAAAAATCTCCCTGAAAAGACTCATCTATTTTCGGAACTTTCAAACGACCCTTCTGATAAATAAGGAAGCAGTTGTAGGACATGTTTAACCAAGGGTGAGGGGGGCGGAGCCAATGTCAGCCTCCCATTGTCCACTCTGCATTCTCCAAACCTGAGAGACTCTCCCCGAGTTCATAGTCTTTGTCTCCCAGTGTGGTTTAGAAGCTTTTAGAGCGGGCTAAGATTCCGAAGGAGGTCCTGTGGAAGGGGTCTGCTTCTCCAGCCCTGCAGGTTCCATTTCATTTTCTGATCAATTTAAACCCGGTTTCATGCCAAGGAAAGGAGATAAATTAAAACACATACCCCCCACACACACCTCCCCTCCCCACCCCCACCCCCCACCCACCTGACCTTTCCTCTCTCGTTCCTGAAGCTTGGAATTAAGGCTTTTGTGGAGTCGCACTTTCTTAAGTGGTAGGCGAGAGCTTCTATTTTGGTGTGCTTTTTGGAACAGCCTTTATAAAAGGAGTGCCTTTCCCTTCCAGGAACAATTGCTGCTGTGTGGCTAGCACAGATACACAAACTGCTGGCCACATTTGCAAACTCTGCCTTGTTGTTTTGTACTGGAGAATATAAATAACACCAGCACATTTATGTCTGTGCGTATGTCAGTGAGTGAGTGCATGTGGCTGTGTGTGTAAGAGATAGATAGATGAGAGGGAGAGCGCGCGCGCGCGCGCGTGCGCAAGCACACGCATGGTCTTACCCTTGCATTTTCTTTTACTCATCTCATCCAAATAACTTCTAACTGGAGCCTGAACTCGAGAGATAAATTGCATTGATCTGGTATTTATAATGGGGGCAATCTTCGGTTTTTAGTGGGACCGAGATACCAAAGGGAAATTACATCATTGCCAGTAATCTTCTTTCGCCACCCTGCTTTCGGTAATTTTCCCCACCTCTTCCTTTCAATTTGCAAAGCCAACCAAGTGCATAAGTCAGAAGAAAATGTATACCTATGGTGTACTACACGTGTGCTACACGTGTGCTAGTCAGGATTATCATTAGCAATTGAAAAATTAGTCAGGACAACCATGTTGGCGAGTATTCTAATCCAGTTGATTCAAAAATTATCTTTCCTGATCAAAATGTACAATTTCTGGGGGCAGAGGTGAACTATGCCTAGTAGAACTAGGAATCTACTAAGGTACTCAAATAAGCTTACAGTATAAAACCATTCAAACCAGAATTCCACATTTGCATTACTGTTTTCTCACAACCGGAATTCCAACTGCCGTGCATGCAGAGGTGGCAGGGCAGTCTAAGCTGCCACAAGATCTGAGGTATTGTTTTCAAGAACTAGGGGGCCACAGTTATCTTTGCAGGCTGTTCTCTGAGGACTTGAGTATAAATGAGGGAAGAAAAGTGCTTTGTCCAGTAGCAAACGAACAGTAGGTACCTGCCCGTCACACTGCATTTATATTGCTTTCTTGTGCGTTAAAGAACTGAACACTTCCTGATCTAGACTGTTCCGTCCGCCAGTAAGGTTCTTGGAAGGTAGCATACCCATCAACAAGCGCAGCTGAAGGCAGCTAATTTTGCATTTACCATCTCACGATTGCCATATCCAGCCTGCCAGTTCCAGGGAAGCTGTGTTCTCCAAGCCCCCTGTACAATGCACCTTGTGTGCTTGGCTACCTGCCCGAGCCACCTTGATCTAAGCGTGATGGGTGCTGTGGAGTCCCCTTGCTTGTATACCCCATGAAATATAAAGCATGGACATCTTACCAAAAGAAAAGAAAACCTCTCCCCCACCTGGGAAAGAGAAGTTGTGTAGCTTCCTTTCCTGGCCACCCTGCCTCTCTTTAAAGAGTGACTGATGATAAAATCCTCCTAACTTGTATTTTCAATTTAGTGTTGGATGTCATCTCAACACATTTTTGAATGGCTTCCTGAGCTCCATTTGCTTTGTTCTATCTGATTCTTGCCCTGAGTCCCGTAATGGCTTTGTCGTCAGAACCAAGGAGGTCACTGGGATCTTCTTGGAAAGCATCAAGCAACGTGAAAATACAGACATCCCATAGTTAGCCATGCGGCCAGGTACTCTAGGCCACAGCATATGACAATCCTCCCAGCCTTCATCTAAAGCTGACACAGAACCTGGAACCCAGGCTCTGTCCCATCCAAGGCTCTGTACCTCCTTTGTTTCTTGTAGCTAAAATAATAGAATTCGAATATACCCAAGCCATTTCCATTAGAGCCCCAACAAGTGTCCATCTCCCAAGTCTCTTGCAGTGCCTCCTCGATTGGGAGCTGTCTACTCTGCAGAGAGTGCTCACGTTATCTACTGGATGGCAACTTCATCACAATCCAAAGTCCAAGTGAATGTGAGGGTGGCAATGGCCCCCGAGCTGAGGATCATGCCTGCCTGCATGGCCAAGTCGAAGACAACTGGAGAGG
>PVJH01006032.1:73718-105963 GCA_004026705.1 Nesogale talazaci
GCCAAGACTCATCTCGCGCCGCTATCTTGTGAGAGACACATATGGTGCAGTGAAATTGCCATCCAAGAAAGCATGTCTCAGCCTGTTGAGACATCATCAAATAAGATTAAAGCAAAGTAAAAATAAAAAAAAAAAGATAGAACGATTCCCCCCCCCCCTTTTTCTTGTACAGAGAACATCTGATGAAAGCCACGGAGGTACTTGAATTGCTTCTAAAGGTTTTTCAGCCATTTCTTTTACTTTGGATGGTTAAGAAAAAGCCAGGAATAGCACAGCAATATCTTCTCTTCTTTCCTCAAGTTAGTGGGGGGGGGGGGAGAATGTGCTTCATAATAAACCACATGTATATGAATAAAATACAATATTGCCTTCGGCACTTCTCTTGCAAATAGCACTTAAACATGCTGTAGACAGACCTCAGTCTTGGCATGTTCCTTGCTCTCTGGATTCTGTTGGTGATAACGTTTTGTGTGGGCATGAAATACAACTGCTCATTTTTTTGCATTCATTAAGGTTCTTTGATGGCCAAACACTTCACATGTCTTGTACATCAGCCCTCCATAGAGGAGTCTTATCCTCACCTGGTTAGTGGTCATGTGCCCCTCCTATATGGGCACTTCTGAGGCATGAGCCAGAAAGGACTTAACTGGCATTCCCTGAGGTAGCTTGCTGGGACAGGGTTTGCCTCGGGGAAATCACAGGCTCTTCTGTTCTCATCAGCCGGACACATTAGGCCCCATGTCTAAGAAGTCAGAAAGTTAGAAATGCAACTGCCTTTCATAAATGTCTCCTCTCCAGAGTGTCCCCAGGACATGCCAATACCCCAATGGAGTAGTTCAAAGTTGGTCCAATAGATATCACCTGCCTCTCTAGAAAGAAGTACCTCTTCCACCCAGATCCCTTCTTATGCGGAAACTGGAAATGACATCCAATGGCTTTCTATGTTTGCTTTTATGTGAAAAGCCACTTGGTTGCAGATGAGTTTCTGATAGGAACAGAAGTGGCATATTTGCATGACAGTCTTCAGTCTCTTTTCTAGAACATGCAGGCATGACTGATTTTAATGTGCTCTCTCTCCTTTCCCCTCCCTGCATGGCACTCTGGGAAGGATGCACACTCTTTGAAAGAATGCAGCCAGGAGGTAACCAGACCATGCTCCACATCAGAGGGGCCCCAAAGCCAGGCTCCGAAATTAAAATTCATTTTCCTTAAGTGTAAGGAGGAGCGTCTGGCCAGGAAAGACGAGACTGTCCATTTCTTGGATGCAGACTCACTGTCTTTGAGACACAAACAAGAAGAACCAACCTGTGCAATTGTTTGCAAACTGTTCTAGGTAAGGAACTGCGGGTTTGCAAGACCTTGTTTTCGATGTGCAGCCTTAATTGGACCTTGGGAAAGTTAGAATGCATCAGTAGACGAGATTATCACCGGGCCTTAATAAGCAGTTGTTGGCTTTCATAACAGCCGCAACCTAAAATGAGGCGCACAGAGCCCTGAGACACTCTCCCCAATTGCCTGGAGCAAGGATTAAAGAAACAAGGATCCGAAGGAAAGAAAGACAGAAGTGGGGAGGGGGCAGGGCAAGAAATGGGGGCTAATGTAAAATCGTTTCCATATTAACCATCTTTCCTTCTGACAATGGTCAAGTTCTGATTCAAAATACAAATTATCTCCAATTACTTCAAAAGAGGCAGTCAGAGAGCTGTCATTTAACCTTCACCATCTGTTTGCCTCAAAAGAAAGCTGTACGGGCTGCCACTTTGACCTCGACTTTCCCTCCGAGCTCTGGACAGGCACCAAAGACGGAGGCTTATTGTTCTCTGGAGAAAAACCTATTGGGTTTTTGTTAAGAGGAGAGGGCAAGAGAAGAGAATGGAGCAAGAGGAATGATGAGATGTGGGGGGCCACCGGAAGGCGTTTTGAGAGGTGACTTCATTCAAATGGGATTGGTGTCTGTGTTGAGTGGGTGGGCTTACACAACCTCTGACCCTGCTTGCTCAACCTCCCCCATCACAGGATTTGTTCTCAAAGCAGACTGGCTTCAAGGTCTTCGTGAACTGAGCCAGCCGAGGACTTCATGATGGGCAGGGGGAAGGAGGGCTTCTGGTGGGGTTGACCCTTCGCTTAGCCAGCTCTACGGGGAGGCTCACCAGCAGGCACACAAATGTGATGGAATAGCCTCAAAGATAGAGAACTCCTAGTGGACAGAGGGGGCCTAACATAATCAGAGAAGCAAGACTAGATGGCAGATAAAAATGAGGTTTGGGGAAAACAAACAATCAATGAGTATTGTCTTGTGTGACGGAAGTTGATGGGTAGGAGAGGAGTGGGGAATCTGTGCTTTGTAGGACAAATCCCCAAACCAAGCCACCTAGGATGAGCAGGTAGTACCCAAAGTCACCTGGCTTCTCTCTGTAGAGCGTCAGCACCTCTGAGTGCTGGCATCCCAATTTTGACGTCCTCATTATCCCAAATAGTCCTGAAAGAGTCTTCTCTCCCTTGGCATTCTCTATCACCATTGCTCTCCGCTTCCCAATTTATAAAAAAGGTTCTAGAAGGAAACCAAAGGATCAGGAGAGAGAAAGGTTTCCCAATAGGCCATGAGGAATTAAAGGGTTAAAAACACCTAATTGACTTACATTCTATCTTATACAAAATTCCTAATGCTCCTATTCAGGTACCCTATGCCATTCCCACTATCCCTGATCTTTATTTTCTATTTCAGAGCTGACTGAGTCATAGGTTTCTTAGAGAGAGAGAGAGAGAGAGAGAGAGAGAGAGAGAGAGAGAGAGAGAGCAGGCCCCCTATGCTCCCACACCAAATGAAGATAACTCTTGACTCATAAACAGGTTGTATGATCAGAGAGCAAAGGCACCTCAAGGTTTCCACACAAAAGCCCTTCCAAATAGCAGTGCCATGTGGTGGCAGTACAAGCCTCTACCTTGTCAAATAATATTGAAGTTCAGGGTTTTACCACAATTCCTGCAATAATTTCCCAGGACTTGTATTTCCTGCAAAAGCAGATGGGAATAAGGCCCTTGCAGAACACGGCTGTGCTACCGAGAAAAAGCGATCAAAATGATGATGGGTGCTGGAATGGTGACCACTGTGAGGAGGTGAAATTGAAACCTCTGAGAATGGGTTTTTTGTTCACCAACACTGCTTTTGCCCCATAGGCCAACATACACAGAAGATAATTCCCAAGCACACTTTCTCCTGTTTCCAAAAAGCTCAGGACTCAGCTAGCCAGGCACTGATGAGTGCAGAATCTCTCAGGTAGCTAGTGACTTTGGACGCTGATGAAGGTATCCTCTTTTAGATCTTGGCTCAGGCCTGTGCTGCATTTACAAGCACAACTTGGGGCATACTGGGCCACGTAAAGAGTTGTCAGAGGAGAGAAGGCTAGAACTAGAGACCCATTCGTCTCTCTGCGCTAAGCAGCTAAGGCAGGCAGACATCTTCTCTCCCACCCTCATGCTTCCATGTTGGTCAGGGTACATGGCCTCGTTTGACATGAATACACTTATCAAGAAGCTATGACCAACCTACACAGATTGAAAAGGTCTTTGGTGGACTCTGGCTCTTCCCAGTGACCCTGTCTCCACTCAGGTAAAGTCCAATGTTCCAAACACCCCATCCACGAACTGAAGCATCAGCCTCTGGGTGTGATTCTTTAAAAGGTGGAGTATCTGCTGATTTGTTAGGCTCAAACTAATGACCAAATCCTACAAGCAGTGTGGTATTCAGAAGACAGGGCTGACTTGTGATGTCTCACAAAACAAATACCACGTTCCTCTCTTCCCAAAGACTTGTTTTTAAAAACAGGGTTTAACACAGAAGAATTAAAAGGACTTGTTTTACTTGACACTTCATCCACTAAAGACCTGAGTGGGTTATGGGGGAGAGGGGGAAAACGATCCCAGGGCCATGATGATCAGATGATTAGGAGTTTGTCTGTCAAGGTCCTTCCCAGGTTTGCTTTCTTCTTTCCCATTGACTGACTTTTGCACCAAATGTTAAATAAGTCCCTCGAAGCCCAGTGCTTTCCTAATGACTAGTCGATTTCCAGCCTGTTTCAGGGACCTCTGAGGTAAGAAAGATGTTTGGTTTATTATCTCTGAGTAAATATCACAGAGTTCCTTCTTCCATATAGGTGGCAGAGGGAACAGCACAGAACCCATGAGGAAATCCATCATTGTTCCCAAGGTTCCTTTCCAGAGGTCACGCAGTTTTATCACAAAGAAACTGACAGGGAGTACCTAAATGAGTCCTGTGTTACTATCCCAAATGGTTCAGAGACTATTGCTGACTTCCCAGAGAGGGCTATCTCCTTAGCATCTTGGAATGGCCCCAGGGGGTTGACTGATCATTCTGACCCGAATCTCTTCCAAACACACCTCAAGGTGTGATGAAGAAGATAGTGATGATGAGTCAGGCTTGATGAAGTACTGATGTGAGGGGAAAATATAGGGGAAAACTACAGAGCTATATATATTGAGAGCAAAGGGGAAATTGGTGGGAACCTAGCAACACAAAAGAAGTTAAAAGATCAACACCATCTCTTATCTACTTGGGGCAGCAACACAGCACTCATCAGGGTACTTTCTAAAATTTACACACAAGGTCCTAAGAACCAGCAGCTGACACGATATGTTCGCTCTGTGGTTAAGCCATATGTGGCTTTGAGGATTTCACAGGTATGTCATTTCTATCTCACAGTTGAGACTGGAAGGTGACACTCTATTCCTTATTTAAAACAGAAGTCTTTGAAGGCTTAATTAAGCAAGTAGAATAATACAAAATCATTAGGGAAAGGGGGAAAAAGTAATCATTCTCCTTAATTAGTGTGGTAGTTACACAATTTCATGTCAACTTGATAAAAGAATGAAGGGGTGGAATCTAGCCTGTCAATCAGGTCACAACATTATTGATCCCTACTTATGGGTGTGGCCTTCTCTTGAGGATCCTAGGGACTTCTCTCTCGATTCCACCATTGGAAGTGGAGGGCTGCTCTTTAACTCTTTCTTCGCTTCCGCTTCCTGTCGACAAGCCACATGGAGTCACATTGATGGCAGCCAGAGTCCTAGAGATGCATCCCCTGCCATTGGATCCAGAGGACTTTCTACCCACTAGTTGGTGATCTTTCAGCATTTGGCATTATTGCATGTGCTGTGTGAGTCTAAAGGGGAATTCGTGGACAAATATCGGACTTATGGGCTAATATTCAGCTTATGGACTTGATCTGGACTGGGCTGGAATGTTTTCTCGATATAGAACTCTCTCTTACATATATATGCGTGTCCCTGGATTTGTTTCTTTAGCCAACCTGGACTGAAACAATTAGAGTTCTCAAAATGCATCGCGATTGAGTTGATTCCCACTGATAGTAACTCCGTGGTGCAGGGTAGAACTTCCGCTATGGGTATCCACGGCTGTAAAGAGCAACAAGCTCTTTCTCTGGAGGAGTGGGTGGTGGGTTCAGACTGCTGACCTTGCCATTAGAGTTGGCAGCCCAACTCATAGCCCATCATGCTACCCAGGCACCTTAGCCCTTTGATCCTTGATAGTGACATTGAATGGGATCTAGTCTGCTGGAAAAATATGAGGCTCTCTGTTCTCATAAAGATGTACAGCCTTGGAAACTCTGCGTATGATTGTTCCAATTCAGAATTGACTTGATGGCAGTAGGTTTGGGGTTGGGGGTTTGAGTATATATACAGAAAGGAAGCCTGATGGCTAATGGCTAATTGATGGCCTGAACTGCTAATTGCTACACTCGTAGTTCAAACCTATCAGGTCCTCTGCAGGAGAGAGATGAGCTTATCTGCTCTGTAAAGACTTACAGTCTTGGGCTGCGCCCCGGTGGTGTAGTGATTGAGTGCGGGACTGCGGCCCACAGGGTTGGCGGTTCAAATACAGCAGCAGCTCTCTAGGAGCAAGGCTGGGCCTCCTACTCCCACCAGGGGGCAGTGATGCCTAACACACAAAAAGATTTACAGTCTCATAAACCCTATGATCATTTTTTATAGTGGCAGTGATCCTCGTGGTTAGGAGTTCAAAACTACCAGCTCTGAGGGAGAAAGACTGAGCTTTCAACTCCTGTAAACAACTTCAGTCTTGAAAACTCACAGGGAGTCACTAAGCATCCATGGAAGTGAATTTGGTTTTTTACATAGATTGCTATGTGTCAAAGTTGATCTATCTGGTGGCCGTGGGTTTTATATAGCCTTACAATGTACTAACCATCATTTTCCTGAAATTCAAACTTCACTGGATTTCTGTACTTTTAATTGCTTATTCTGGCAATCCTAACTTAGATGCTAACAAAGTTGATTTTTACAGGTGGGGAATAGGAGTTCTGAATTTTTTTTCCTTCAGACTTTTGGCAGGTAATATATTTAATTTCCATACTTGTGCAGATAGGGCGTCTGTGTAAAGGTGATGTTTGATGAAACATGTTTGATGTTTGATGAGATTTTTTTTGTAGATTAAAAAAATGTACCAGCTGTTCTGTACATACAATTACCCGAATCTCTGAAAATAACCATTACTAACTAAGTAAGTCTTTAAAATGATATATTGAGAAATTTCTATCATCAAGTCGATGCTAAGTCACAGAAACTTTCTAGGACAGAGTAGAACTGCCTCCTTGGACTCCTTAGGTTATAAATCTTTAATGAAGCAGATATTCTTTTTTGTTTGTTTGTTTTTGGGTCTCACTGCTCTCTGGTGGTCGTGGGAGCTACCCAGCGCTGCTCCTGAGAGCTGCCGCTGGATTTGAACTGCCAAGGCCGCGGGCCACAGTACCGCACTCAGCCGCCACCGGGGCTCAGCCTGAAGCAGATACTCTTATGTTTCTTCTTTGGAGAAGTTGGATGATTCCAACTATTGGCCTACCAGTTAGCTGTCCAAGGTTTAACACACTGCGTTAGGAGGAACCTTGCTATATTGACAAGTGTTGATCCCTTAAATATCAAGAGTAATTTGCTCAAGCCACTGAAAATAATGTTATGTGAGTAGTTTAGCGATGACCTACCTCATTTGTCAGAGTCTGCATTTACCAAATTAGTGCACAGTTAGTAGAAACCTGCCCTAGTGGTCAAAGAGTCCAACCATGCCAGAGTAGAACCATCTGTGACACTGTTTTCAGTGACTGAATTTGGGGAGTGGGTGGGAGAGCGGTGGATGGACATGCCTTTCTTCTGATACCCCCTACCCCCACCCCCACTCTGGGTGGACTCAGACCACCCATCTTTGAGCTAGCAGCCACGTCCATTAAGCGTTCAACTCACTCAGGGACTCCAAAGTTTATTGTTATAAAATGATTACACATTTGGAATTTATCAAATTCAAAAATAATTGGCCATATTGATATAGTTTGCTGAAGAACAGTAATTCTTCCCCTTAAAGGAATCTCTCATTTCTCTTCAGATAACAAGAAAATTTCATGACCTAAAATAAACTTCTTCCTGGAAAACAAAAAGTCAAACTCCCATGCTACTAGATGTCCCTAATTCTCATCAAAAGCCTCCAGGGACAGTGATGTCTCCAGGTCTACACAGTGCATTGTGCTTTCTCTGTAGGACTAGCCGTGGCGTTGCCTCCAAAGCCCTCATCAGGTTTGTACTGCAGTTTTGACAAATGACAAACAAGGGTCCAGGAGGTACCCATGTCCTTACTCATCTCTGAAAGTGGGGGAGTAAAGTACCCAGAGAAAAGAAAAATTTTTAGAGAAAAAAATGCACACCATAACTCATATTTCCAAATGGAAAATGGTCAGTAATACTATCCTTCAAGATGGTCTGCCCCATTTATTTCTGGAACAGAATTTATGGGAGATGGGGAATGTATTTTGCACCTGTATGTTTCCGTAGTTTGTCAAAGTCACTCCTGTTTTAGGGAGTCAAAATAGCCACTAGAGGACTCGAGGGTAAAGGTTGTATCCTGCAGTTTAGAATTGCAAAATGCAGTGACAAGATTGTCTTTAGGAGAGGCTATGAGAAACAGCTTCATTCTTCTTTTTTTTTTTGCCAGAAAAAAGACATCTTTCTGTTCAAAGCTGGCTTGAAAATGACCATGAGAGGACCAAACAAACAACCCTCCCCCGCAAAAACACAAACTAGTATTCACACTACTCCTATGTTTTTAAAAGCCTTTTTATGAAGCTCATCCTATTTATTAGAGGTGAAATAGAAACCATGTTATCAGGAATCTTAAGGAAATGGACTGTTGTTAAGTGATACTTCAGAAGCCAACCCCTAGAAAAGGCCCTGCACCATCACAGGAAGATAAGCAACAAAATCTATGCCTCCAATAAATGGACCTTTGCCTGAAATACTGTAAACCATTCAGTTGTAGTTTTAATGCCAGAGATTCAGAATATTGCTTTGAGAATTCTCAGTTCAATGGTCTTTACAAATGAAGACAAAGACCAAGATATCGTTGATGGAGCAGTATTAAATGGAAGGGCTAGTGCCCCCTCCCCATATGTGGCCTAAAAGTTCATTTGTCATGTACATTAACCACAAACATGATAATCTTGGTAACCGCATGGACTCTAGGTGGAGAGAGAGCAATAATCCAAGTACATTATCACATCACTAGCCTTTTCTCACACCGCAATGGGCCCCTTCCTCACCCAGATGTCTAAATTGCAGTGGAAAATTGATGGACTCACCAAATCATTCATATATCAGGCTTGGGCTCTTTGGGTTTTCTGAGTTTACATTCTAGGATTTTTTTTTGGCCATTTTTAACTGAGAGACAATTTTTTTAAGTGTGGAAACCAACCCTCAAAGAATGTTTAATGGAGGTAAGAAACAGCCATAATGAAGATAATTTAACAATCTGTCAGATGAAGACCCATATGTCAAATCCTCAAGTGACTCAAATCTTCCTTTGAAATTTCTTTATAATAAAGTTGTGAGCTGTTAAGGTTATGCAAGAAAGCCTTGAGGTATAATTCAAAACAAGACACAAGCATCAAGGCTGGATAGGTTGTTTTTAGAAGTCAGAGTATGACTTCATGTCACACGAGTCCAAGACGAGCGTGAAGAGAGCCTGCGCTTCCTACCTTGTCTGTAATCTCAGAAGCCTACAAGAACCTCGATCTTTAGGTTCGACCTTCCCCCTATCCTGAGTCAATGAGATATAAGCCGCCATGACAGGATCTTCATGGTGGCTCTACCTTACCCTAGCTTCTCTTGGACTGAGAGCTGCAGGCCTCCTGAGCCGTAGTCTCCACCTTCACCTCCACTCAATAATGAGAGGCACTCTTACCCTAGACCGTGGTTCACAGTCTAGTTCTCTTCTGCTTCAGGTCCACTCTTACCAGCCCTCTGTTCCAACCTTTGAAAGTGGGACTTGTCCATTTCCCCCTAAAATGCCATTAAGTATCCAGAATGTGAGTTTCAACATCACCTCACTGGATCACAGTTATTACCACTGTTCTAAGACTCTGTTTCCTCTCCAACCCAACCTTTCTTAGCACTTGCCTTTAGTCGATCCCCTCAACTAGTTCAAAGGCAATACAAACAGGGACAAGGAATTACACACCAGATCATTTCACTCTTATAATTGGCACTCTGGCTGGCCTCTGATAATAGGATCTTCAGCTATGTCATTTGTCTAGCCAAACCCATAGAAGTCAGAATTGACTTCCTTGTAATGAGTTTGGTTTGGCTTGGCTTAGAAAACACGCACTCCCAACACTTCTCTACTGTAATGCTGAGGTCTGGGTAAAGCCTAGTGGTCAATTCTGCTCAAACACGTTAGTTTCTTCACAATGATATGATCTCTACCTGGTGGTTTTAATGCCAGTTGATAAGCAGCATATGTAGCTTTGGGGTACCCCTTTGTTCTCTTTGGAACGAAGACTGAGATTCAGAGGTTTAGAAATAGTTCTCCATTGCTGTGACTTCTAAGTGGCAGGAAAACATTTGCATCTGATGCCAATCCTAAGCATGTATGAAGGGCTCTGGCGTGTCTCTTCAGTTTGACGCTTTGCTTTTCACAGTGACAGTATGAAGAAGAAAACTCCAGTGAATTCTTCAGTGTCTTCTGGTCCATTTTACACATGAGAATGTTAAAATTCAAGAGTAGTAGCTTGGACACAAGGTGGTGCTAAGGGGTAAAAATGTAACTGTGGGTCATTTCCCCTAAAGGTTACCGGCATACTTGGCACTACGATGTTTACGAGTTACGCGTTCGCCTCTTTTCTCATGAATAATTCCTCAGAACTCAAAGAAGAGTAAACTAGCCTCATTTGAAAAAGAAAAAAATTGATGGGTGAGGAAAATAAAGATGGGTTAAAAATAACTTGCCTAAGATCACTTAGCCAGACCTAGATCTTTGAATCTAAGTTTAGCTTTAAAACACAAAATCATGGATATTATTCTACTACACAGGGTACTCCTCTTTTCATATCCTCTCCACTTGCAGCTGCCATCAATATCCTGTAAGCTAGGATGTTTGGATTGCAGCAGTGCAACCTGTAACCCAACCCTATGGCCCAAACGAAACCCACTGCCATCGAATCCATTCTGACTCACAGTGGCCATATAGGACCACAACAGAAGGACTCTATATGGTTTCCAAGACAGTAAAACACAGAGACTCATCGTCATCCTGGTGAGTGGCTAGTGAGTTTGAACTGTCGACCCTGCAGTTAGCAACCCTCTGTTGAACACACAGTGCCGCCAAGACTCTTTAATTGAGCCTGCCTAACCTTCACTGCTAGATCAAGGGGATAATGGGTGACTTGCTGAACTTCTCTGTGTTCTTGTGAACTTTGGATCAATTTTAGGGCGTTACAAAGCCCAGCCAATTTTCATGGGTACCTAAAAGAAGAGGCTAATTCTGGAGACCTAGATTTGTATCCATCCGGGCAGAAGATCCTTGGCCAAAGCTTCCCGCTCAATCCAGAGCCATGTCATTTCTACACCTGAGCAGGCCTGAGATTCTTGGGTCCCACCTGAAGAGGCTATTCTGCTTCTGCAGGCCAGAAAACTCTGTGACCTCTTACTGCCCCACAGCGTGTGCCAGATGAGTCAGACCAAGAGATCTCTGCATTTGGCCAATAAAACTCAAAATCATCTCCTGCTGGACCAAAAAATATCCAAGATAGGCACTGTATACCTAGGTAGTTCATTCACAATGCTTCCTGCTTTACAATAGCTCTTCTCCGGGTGAAGGGGAAGCCCAAGCTCTCTTGCTGTGCACTGGAAGTAGTGAAAGAACAGGTTGTTGCTGACTTGTCCAGGTAAGGTATCTCTCTCTGGACACTAAAGGGGCTTCTTCAAACAGAGTGAACCTGATCACCCCGCCACATTTTCTGTAAACAGTGTTCCACTCGTTCTCTTTCTTCAGATCCCAGAACACATCCGGGGCCCACAGATGAAAGAGACTGCCTTCCAAAGCTGGAGAGGACACTGGCCAGCTTCCTGCATCTGTTTTGTTCCCATTCCAAGCCAAGCTTTGCTTGCATATCCTCTAGCCTACCTGTCCCCTTAATTAAGATGAGACTCACAAATCATTTCCAGGGTAACAGGCTGCGGTGTTCTATATCTTTGAATTTTTCAGTAAGGGGCCTTCAACAGAGAACGAGCTCTTTGTTTTGATGAGAAATGCTAACGGAAGGAATTCTTACTTTTTTGTGTGTTTCAAAGGGACATCCGATATAAACCCATGTACTAAGCAAAACGTCCATGCAGCCTCGCCCCTTCCATCTGCTGTTCTTTCAAACAGAAAACAAAACACAGCCCCAGCCCCAACCATGGATTCCGGCAGGGAAAAGAAACACTCTCCATATTTATCTTCACCAACGAAGTCAGTTAGGAAAGGCTGGGCACGGCAAGGACGAAAGCTGCGAACACCAATCAAAGTACTACTGGAAGTGGCCAGTCTGATTTCTGAAGGCAGTTGGAAGGAAATTTCTCAGGAGTCCCAGACCCTTATTACCCCACCCCCATTTTTTTTTTTTAGTTACCAAATTCCTTTATGTTTCTTTTCTTAGAAAAATGACTTTATAGGTCATTTAACAACATATTAAAAACATAAGTGAGCAGAACCCAAAGCTTGGGCTTTTTCCTTTGATTCCTGCCCCTTCCCCCTTTCAGACAGGAATTGGGTGCAGGTGGGGGTTGGAATTTTTTTTTATGTGTTTGTGTGCATTTAAGTAGTCTTTCCATTGGTAACATCCCTTAAAATTCGGCTGTTTGAGGAAACCTGACTTGCATTAGCGCACCTGCTGGCCCTGGACCTGAACATACATTATGCCAAACAGGGCACCTCATGGGCCAAACAGACCCAGGCTAGAAATTACCTGCATCTTTGGACTGCCACACCTGGCTTTCATCAACCTATGAAGAACTCGTTTTTTCCTCCATCCTCTTAGACAAGAAGGTCGGTCTCACAAGGTGACCAGAAGGGAACCCTCTTGAAAATGGGGCAGGTAGGACAGGGGACCCTTCACCACAAGCATTTCTGAGTGAAAGCATCGCTCCTTCTAGCCACAGAGCAGAGCTGGCTTTTGGGCTTAAGAACCCCGTTCCCTTGCAGATGTCTCTGGTGGTGAAATCTACCAAAGGAATCTCAAAACAAATTACACGGTAAATTATTGTCTCCATTCTCACCGACTCTCTATGCCCCACTGTTCAGCTCGACAGCCATGGGTAGGCTGCCAGCGAAAGCCTGCAAGATAAGCAGATTATGGAATGTCATGTGCCTCCGGCAACACAACTTCACAGCCAAACTTCTCCAGGCCAGGCAGTTCATCTGATGCATATGGGTCACGGGCTGTTTCAATTAATGCCCCTCTAATGACTAAAGTTTGTTCCCTAATGTGCAAAGGGTAGGTAGAAAGGAGACAGGTCCTCCTTTCTGAAGCATCCTTGTCCTCCCCTACTCTCTGTCTCTCCCATGCTTTCCCCCAGGCTGACTTACAAGAAAGGAGGGGATCTGCTTGGGAGGAATGAGCATTCCTTTTAGACAGAAACCTTTTATGTCACTTTCCTATTGCTACTGATGCAATTCAGCGAGCCTTTAGTGGCCTGTGGATTCAAGGGTAGTGAGTAACAAGCCTGCCTATGAAAACAGAATGCAGAAAACAAATTAGCATTTTGAAAATAAAAAGACCTGGCTTTTAATCCTATTAAGATCCTGACTGCTTCCCCCCACCCCTTCTCCTTCTCCTTCCCTCCACGACGCTTCCCCCCCCCCCTTCCACCTCTCCTCTAAAAACTCTGAAAGAGATACTGATGTTCCCATTAGCATAAATGCTGAAATCAGCATTTCCTTTGAAAGAAGTTGTTAATATTTGGAAATGGCCGGATTTCCAATGCAAGCTTTGATTGTTATTCTATACTAGCCAGCAAGTGCCAAGGTCACAGGGAGATTCACCTGCAGACTGAGCTAAATGAATCCACTCGGCCACAATGCATGTATAATTTAACATTCTCCTCCACAGTACTTGCATGCATTCCTAAAAAATATTTTATTACAATAACAAATTGGTTTCAAAATCATGCATTATGTATTCTGAAATTAGGTCTGCCAGTGAAACCTGTATATACAAACATGTACACTGCCAGGCGGGGCCGGAAGAGCGTACAAATGCTACAGATACCAGGATGGAGCATGCGAAGGACCGAATTCCCCAACCAGTTCATTGTCCGTCATCTACTTTTTAATCACTGGAAGGAAAAGAACAAACTCATCGTGTGCTCTAAATAGCCACCAGAAACTTCATCACCCATGTGGGCTTGCACCGCCTTAGCCAGGGTGCCCCATTGAACAAAGGTGCGTCCCATCCGAAGAGGATGTTGGCTAGGCGATCTAACCAAGCTGGGGCTCAAAAAACAAATACTCCTTGAATATTTAAAAGTCTTCTTTTCCTGTGATCTGAACTTTTCAAGCACACGTTTTATAGAAACTGGACTTTAACAAAGCTTCTTTGAAACATTAAAGATGGAGATATCAAAGGCGTCCTTATAAATTTGTGTTAAGAAATACGGTTTCTCTCTGCTGTAAGCTTTCATCACTGTTACCCAAAAAAGTTAACATATTCAGAAAAATCCTCAGGTTTCCCCTCACTAGTGCAACCCACTAATCGGCACTTATTTCTGCTTTGTATCTCTCACCCAAAGTGACTAAAATACATTGTTTTAGTCTTTTAAAATACAAGGGTGGTTTTTTTTTTATATATTTCATACATAAAATATGTATGCTTCTTAAAGCCCCTATTTATGGACAATTAAGGTTAGAAGTCTTTTCTGTTTCCCTCCATTTATATATTTATGCCATATTGAAAAATGTTCCAACTCACCAAATGACAACAGTAAATTCTAAGAAGGCGAGATGTCCCCCACAACCTGCATAATGCAGAAGCTACTTGATCTTAAACATGAGAGATAAAAATTTAGTTGCGTTTTCTCTTTGAAAAGTTTCTTAGGCATGAGCTTGATCTTTCTATATTAAAAGAGAGAAAAAAAATCTAGTTTATTTCAATAGGGGATTTGTTTTTCATTAACTTACAAGTTAAACGTCATTGGCATGTTTCTATTGGTCTACTAACTTGGTGAATAGAACAACAAAATTCCTAAGAGAACATCTTATAAATCTCTTTAAATTAAAATCAGTCTAATTTTTATTATAAAACCAGCATCATGGTAAGGCTTTGTATTTTTAAGGCAATGCCCAGACCTTAAAAGTTTAATTCCCTGACAAGAGTTTTAATAAAGACAAATCAGGGGTAAAATTAGATGCTACAACTTTTCATTCTCAGAAAAAAATCAGCAAACACTGTTTAAAAACTTGTTTCTCCTTAATTTCATTCTAAAGTAGTGATATGACTAGACATATAGCTTTTCTATCAAGAAATTAGAGGAAATAATTTTCCCTAATCTAATCAGTGATACCTGAAGACGAGAAACGTTAACAGCACAATTTCAGCTTTCTTTTGTATTATAATTTAAGCTGACACATTAAAGTCTTACTATTCAGAAGAACAATTAAGAAATTGTTGATAGAAATTAAATATTACCGACAATTGAAAATGCATTTTTACCTGACTTCCTGCATCTAGATAAACCACTCCCACCTCCCATCAATGATCATCTAAGCTAAGATAGTAGGAAAGTTTAAAAAAAGAAAGAAAGAAAGAAGGAAAGAAAGAAAAGGCCTGGTCCTTTTGTGCTAAACAAAAAGGTGATTTATATAAGTAATAAGCACATTCCCACATATGGAGATATATACTTTAAAATTTTCTCTAAAAGTGCCTTCAGTTGCAATCTGCAAGCTAAATGATAAAACGCTCTCCAGCTTCATTGGCTATAGAACTATAGCCTCCATTTTAGCTGGGAGCTATTTTAAGCTGAATGAATACAAACTGCTTTTTTATCTGTTATTAAAGGCAGCTCAATTCTCGAATCCCTTTATGTGTACAGTATACAGGCCAACACACACCCTTGAGGAAGGTGGGAAGGCAGAATTAGGATGGGGAAAAAGAAAAAGCAGCGGCCATTACAATTCATTTCCGTACTCTGCGACAAAGTGTTATCCAGTCAACTTTTCTAAGGCAACCACGAAAATGCTAAGTGATGGTTCCTGGCACAAGTGAGAATGTGCTACCAGCTTCCTTTTCATCGTCTCCATAGCTGCGTTTCCAGTGGCAATTTTAAAAGGTGTTAAAATAACCGTGCTAAATGTTTTAATGTTAAAAAGAAAACCAGTTGTTTTTTTTTAAAAAACACCAAAAAAAAAAAAAAAACCAAAACCAAAAAACCCAGGCTCATCTATTTTCATCTATGGAAAGGACAAAATAAATGATCAATACAAGATGTGAAAGTTCGAAGGCTGAGGGGCCAGGGTCAACTGCTTTCAGTCTGATATCATCATCAAGAGTTTTAATACAGGCCTCTCTTAACAGCTACCCAGACAGGATTTAAAGAGACTAATTCCCTAATTCCACTTAGAAAAGAAAAGTCAACAGGTATCAAATGGGCTTTGGATCTAAATATTCTTAAGGAAACATCTTTCTGATTGGCAGCTCAGCAAATCGAACAGGTAGTCTTACAATAGGGCAGGCATGGTCAGCATTTGTGGACTGGTTTGGGGTTATGTTCAGAAGAGCCAGCCTCAGATCCTTGGAAGCCACAGGCCAAGCTCAGCTGCCTCCAGTTTGAGACCTTACCTGGCCATCTTCTCTGCCAGAGAATGAGCCACTCTGAAAGACAACAGAAGGAGGTTTCTGACCCAAATGCTTGCGGACCTGAAACCTGGTCATTTTCAGCAGGTCAGAAACAGAAGAGGGAGGCGAAGGTGACAAAGAGCTGTCTGGAGCCTTCTCCTCTCCTGGGTCTCAAGCGGCCTGGCTCTCAGAACAATCAAAACAATACAATGCAGTATGTCCCGGGGTCCCCCTAGAAAGAACAGAATGGGACGCCTGCCTGTTATTGTAAATATCGAACCAAAGGCTTCACCACAGGGTTCAGAAGCTGTGTGCCTGGCCGCATTCATGGGCTGCATGGCCTGTGACAAAGCCCAGAGATGGACATTTCAAAAATAAAATCATCTCCCAATTACAGAGAACCCTTCCTCCCTGGGATCCCAAAGCACTCTATCAACCTAAATTGGAATCCTGTCTACCGAGCTGCCTTCTGTACAGCCACTCCAGGATAAATTGGATCAAATGCTCTCAGATTAATTCCTGGAAACCTATATTCATCTTTGTATATCTTTATTACAAAACTAGCCACAAGACCGCTCTACAATTTTCATTACCAGAACAGCTTTCGGAGCTGGATTACGCCATGGTTTATCCCTTCGTGACCCCCAAACCATCTTGTTAGCCCCATTATTGTATATTCATGCAACACACCTGAGCCCAAGATAATAAGAGAGTTATCGTGAAGGATGGCAAGCTTTTTTTTTTATTGCATTTTATGCACTGCTATTCTGTAAGACATTTAACCTGCTGCAGGCTGCCGCCAGATGTCCATGTCTCACCCTTAGGCTCTCTGCAATCCAACACACAAGACAAGCAGGAATTGCCCATATCTGAGGGGGAACAATGTGACCTGATGAGAACTTGGCTTCCTTGGTGATGGCTCAAGCCTCCTTCCTAAAATCAAAGTGGGCACGTTTATCTTCTTCACAGACTGTTTGCGGGGAAGCAATGGTTCTCCGGCCCCCAGCCCCAACACACACATTCAGAAGCGTGACACGGACAGAAACCTTCGGATCTTCAGGGGGAAGGGAAAAAAAAAAGGATTCTTGCCAGCAAGCAGGGATAGGCCCTTTGAAAGCATAAAAAAGAAGGTGGGAGACAGATGAAGGGGGTCAGCAGTGTAAGTATTTGTTGGAGCTGTGTTTGATTTTCAAAGGTTTGTTTTTGTCTAGCAAGTTACGCGCATGTGACTCGTGGCTTGTTGCCAGCCACTGGCAAGTCTCAAAAAAGGTTAAGTAAGAATATGGTCATTAGGGTGAAGTGATGGGTTTTCTACCAGCTTGCATCTCTACTATATGCATACACATAGATAGAGCATATAGACATATTTAATTTTAATATACTACTGCATCTTAAGTAGTAGGCACCCTGTTGGCTAAGTGGTTAAATACTCAGTTGCTAACTGAAGAAAGGGCAGGAGTTTGAATGTACTAGTCATTCCATGGGAGATATAAAAAGCAGTCTACTTTCATGAAAGTCACAGTCCTAGACACAACACGGGACCGTTCTACTCCATCCTATAGGGTCCTTATGATTTGAAATTGACTTGACAGCAATGAGCTGTGATACAATACTTCATAGTGAGATTTACATACAATACAAGGTTGCATGTGTGCTTGTGTATGGAGACATATGGTTTAGGTGCAGTTCAATTTCTCCTCTCTTTCAAACAAGGTTTGTGATTTTCCTAGTCGAACCTAACCGTGACCCTAAGGCCTGCCGGGCTGCATTGCCCTTCCATCATCTCCTCTCCCTCCTTTTCTTCCTCTCCCTTTCTTCCTCCCTTGTTTTTGTCATAAGCAAGCTTGGACCTTTAAAACAGGAAGAATTGCCTAAAAGAAGAGTTCATTATTTGTGTATTCCTCATCAAATTCAAAACTTTAAAAAATGATTCCATTTCTCTAAATGCAGTCCTAACATATAATAAAGCTATTTTCATATGCGATGCCAAAAAAAAAAAAAAAAAGAAATCTCATTTTATGGTCAAGTTGGATATTAAATATCAGCCAAATGCATTAGTATACCTACTTTGTTCCTCTCACATAGAGAGTCCTGAACAAACCAGGCCCACAGCATCACGCAGCTTGAAGTAGGCATGGACAGGTGACATACCTTTGGTAGAAGTGAGTGTCAACTTGAGCAAGCATTTGAATAAATAATCTCAGATCCAGGGATGCACTCCATCAGAACCTTCCTTTTAATAAGATCCCCGGGGTATTTGAATACACTTCAATGTTTGGAAGTTCTGGCCTATGGGACCAGGAAGTGTGTGTGTGTGTGTGTGTGTGTGTGTGTGTGTGTGTGTGTTTAAAGAATCCTCAGGGTCATTCTGGTGAGTTGGCAAATTGAAGACCCCATATATTAAGGAATGGCTACATGGCTTTTGACAGTTACATTGATAATGGAGGAAAAGAATCCTCACACCTTAGAGTTGTCTCCTGCCCTCCCTCTGGTTCAGAAATCTACAGTGGGTCTCTACCACCTCTGCTGGTGCCATCTCTGTTCAATTGGACACCTCTCTGCACTTACAGCTCTCTACTGATATCTGGCCTCTACCAAGCTTAACACCCTGGCTTCTGATGAGTTTCCTTTAGGCACTTAGGCCAGCACTTTGTTCTTGTGGCACTCACACCAGCCATCTCCTTCACTAGAGGCAGTGGTGGGTCAGCAGCAGAATTCCCTTCTTGCATTCTGTTCCCAACCAACACACCTGTTGTGCAGTCACAACCTGTCAGCCTATTGTAAAGAGTGTTGCTCTAACTTAGTCAGCAGAGCTTCCAGATGCAGAAAGACCAGGAAGAAAGGCCTGACGGTCTACTTCTAAAAACCAGTCAACCAAAGCCCCGTGGAATATAATGGTCCACATGATGGACTCTCATGCGTGAAGTCCCCATGAGATGGGGGCAGATTCAACAGCAGCTTATAGCAATAGCCTCATCTCCCTGAAGGTCCTTCTGAAGACCCACAGCTCCCTGGAGTTCTTCCTCGTGGATCATCCTGCTTAACTCTCTCCATTGTTTGACTCACCCCCCCAACCCTGGTTCTGTTTCCTTTGAAAGCCCCTCCTTTGTACATCTTAACAAACTCTTAAATGACAAGCACTGCAGTGTTGTGGGTGTAGCTTTTTACTCTGAAACTACGCCACAGGCTTATAGATCTTACTTCTGACAGAGTCCCCTTTTCCATGAAGTCGCTACTATGTATTACCACGTTCTACCTACCATGCACCACATTACGGCCTAACCAATTTCCAGGACCCTTTTCATAGTACGCATGAAAGTAGAATAAAAAAAAATGAAAGGCATCCAGAACTCCAGCTAATTTGTCCCCAAAGGCAAGTAGGGGAGGCAGCATGTGCCCAGAAGTATTTAAAAACCAGTAGCTCCTTTGCAGAAGCAGCATATGGGGTGGCTGGCTTAAGTCCTTTAGCAATCTGCCTGCTCTGGGCACACGGTGATTTGTACTCCATTTTATTGTTTCTTCTCTCTGCTGATTGGTTTTGATTCATTACACAACACAGAGTCCATGAGAACAAGCCATTTTTCAAGTTAACAGGTGCACAATGAAATTAGATGAAAGTTTTGTAAATTTGCAGGTGGAAAAAACATCAACTTGGGACCAATAAGAGGTCTTGAGTAAGAGAAATAGAGAGGACAGCATACTGTGACTTGCCTTGTTGGGAGACGTGGATATTTCTCATTAACAAATAATGGGTCTGGGGATGGAGGCCGGGAAGGGGCATCCATACTCCCCTTCCTTCTGTCTCAATTCCCCCCAGTTTTCTTTTTGAGTTTTTCTGGTCTTGCCCTTTCTCTGGACCGGGGCCTGACTCTGGGGTTTTGTCATATTTCACTCATGCCGTGTGGGACTCTAGGACTTTGTAGGCAGGAAGCTGCATGACCCAGGGCCCTGTGAGTGCGTCTCTGTGGAGATGCTGCATGTCAGTCAAGTCCTCTAAACCTTGACCAATTCAGACCCCAATGATTATGCTCCTCTCTTGCACCTTGGCTACGACCCAGCAGGCTTTACCATGGGAGATATGAATGTATTTTCAGGATGAATGGAAGCCAAGGCCTCCTTCCTCCCTGACCCATTTCTTTGTATTTCTCTTGTCTCGCTTTATTTCTACGACATTTTTTCCTCTGGACCACTTTTGCTCCATTTTTTTTCAGTTTTTTTTCTACATTTACACACACCCATGCTCCCTGAAATGATCCTGGCATCCATTCGTAAGAAAACACAACCTCCTGTCTTCTTATCTTTTTCTTCTTTTTTAATACTTTGTTAAAAAACAATCCCCATTTAAGCAGTGACAGCCAGGCCTCTGTAATCTGTACATACAATTTAATCCTTTAAAGAATCAGCGGGACTCACATCCATCAAGAGCCTTCATCAACTTGTAAAAACAATATTTTGATTCAATCAGATTCAAAGCCCTGAAATTCTCAGCTAATTAATGCAGGGTCACTCGGGGGCTGTGCAATGGTGGCTGGAACAGTGGTCAAATATTTACCCTGGGCACACACACGTTCGCACCACCGAGGCCCTGAGAAGTGGGCAAGAATAAGTAATGGACCCCTAGCTGCAGCCGTTTTCATCTGGAGCGAGCATTTGGATAAATAATTATTACAAAGGGAGAGGAGAAGAGAAGCGATCCTTCCACCATCTCAGATGCACAAGTGGAGGTGAAAGTCCGGTGGAAGGACAGGATGAGAAGGCAGTCAAGAGCCTGCTGGGAGTCCTAAGTTTACACTATGTAAGTTTACACAAGCCCAGAGGTGCTTTCTTCCATCCTTCTCATGCTGGTTCAAAAGAGAGCAAAGATTTAAAATGCCTTAAGACAACGATTCAATCCAATGGAACGTTTTAGTCAGGGATGGATTCCCAAAAGTTTACATCATGAAACATGTTGAGAGACTTATTCGTGAGTGGGGGTGGGCTGGGGGAGGGAATGAAAAATCATACCAAATATGCTTATTTCTAAAGGTGATTGTTAATGTTATGTTACTGCTCTCGTTAGATAAATCACATAAGATTTATCATCATAAGTACAGAAAATCATTAGAAGACTTACTACTTATCAAACATAATCATTTTCATTCCTTTTTTTTTTAAATGTGGGAGATAAGCAAGAAATGAAGTTCAGGCAGTTGCACTTGGACCCCTTCCTTTCTTGATTCTTTATCTTTGGCATTTCCTATAAGTTCTTTTAAACTGTTCATCATCATCCTGGTTGTAATATTTGACTATATGGTCCTGCAAGGTATTATGGCTGAGGGACAATGAATAAAGAGAACATGGAATCTTATTATATTATTTCTTACCACATACTCAATTCTCATATAATTATCTCAATTTTTATGAGTTTAAGAATAACAATCATACATTGTATAATTATAGAGCAGACACAGAATTGGGTAGGCTTTTGGGTAATCAATCATTTTTACTCAATGGCCCAACCCCTCTCTTCTCTAATTTGTCCAAGAGGCAAACACAAGGAAACTATCTGCTATTGCTGCTCCTCTGTAATTATTTTTTATATCATTTTATTGGGGGGTTTCTTTCTTAAGAATGAGGTGGGTTTTACTTCTATTTTGAAAGTTCTGAATTTGTCTTTCAGAAACAGAGAATAGCTCCCAAATGTATATGTTTCTTAAAATGAATGAATGATTCTAAAGCTGGACAGCATGGGTCTTCTTATACTGGGCACATTTTTATAGTTGTCATCCTGTGAATTTTAACAACTGAGTAAAGATTAACAATAGTCTTTCTATGGTGGAAATAGGGTGATGACAACAATGTTCCAGGTCAAATAGCACGGATTCCCCAAAGTGAGTCGCGGAGGTTGTGTCTGTGATCCTGGGCATTCTGGAGAGGGCAACCTTCCCTGCATGTGGCATTTCTCACTGACATTCATCATGGCGGCCAACCTGACAGTTGAGCAGTCAGTCTGCATCACTGCAATAGACCAAATAGATGTGGCTGCTTTACTGAGCTCAGCAATTCACAAGTTCAACAAAGCTTCAAACCAGAGAAGGCAGCTAAATATCTATCTATAGCAATATCATTTATATCTATACCTATTTAACACTCAAGCTGATATACCTGGGGCTATTTGATAAAACATTTGTACTTCATTAAAGAGACACCTTTGTCAGAAAACTGATTTGATTGATTTCACCCCCACTGTATTACCTGGTTAGTTTGATTTTTCTATACACATTTAAAAGACTTTCGGAATCAGAGAATTGCAGAGTCAAGCCGATCCTCAGAGATCATATAGCTCAAGGTTCTTCCCAAAATTTCATAGATGTTAAATGAAAACAACAACAACAACAACAGGAAGGCATATTCTCACTGTGCTCATTTGGGAAACAGTGAACTAAAGAGGTTTGACTTGGGGGTTGCTGAGTTTTTGAGGTCTACGTTCTTACCGTGTATGATAATTCTGTGAGAGGAGAATGTAATATGTAGGTTCTTCCAGATACATATAAAATGCAGAATTTTTTTCTACCATATAAGAATCATAGTGATTAACTTTTGGAGCCTTGTGGTGTAGTTCACACTATTTTAGAGATAAGGAAATTTGTCTTCAAAGAAGTAGTATGTTTTGTTTTAAAATACCTTCCCTAATATGGAGGTCAAATGAAAAACCACATCTTAAAAATCATTCTCTGGCACTTTCTAACAGATCAGACTGCATTGATTCAAACTTTTGCTCGGTATATTTGTGGATGGACATTTTTACCCACCCTGGTGTGTCTATGTATGTAGGTGGGTGTAGACCCATGTGTGCTACTCTCACTGTTATTGAGTCAGTAGGAAATTGACTCATAGAAATCGCCCATGGATTTCCAAGGCTTCTGGGAGCAGAAATTTCTCTGAGAGAAAATGGTTTCGAACCATTGACCATGCAGATTAAAGTCCAACAAATAACCATGATACTATCAGGTTACTCATGGGGGCATCAAAAAGTTCATGAAAAAAAATTCCATATCTGTTAATTCCACTTTTTTTCCATACACATGAAGTCCCCTTACGTGTACTTCACATATATGAATCTAAGTTAAAAAAATATTGTTATAGAATCATTGAAATGTGCAGTAGACAAAGATATCAAAATGTGAAGCAATTGCTTTTCAACATATCTTCCAAGCAGGTGTGAATACTTTTGAAGTCAGTATTTCTGTATCACTAACTTTTCCCTGAAGATTTCTGTCCTCTTAGATTCACAGCACATCAAGACAACAGTTTGGACATCCTGGGGGGATTTAAATCGTGTTTCTTTTCAATGTTCTTTGACTTTAGAACAAAAAGTAGTCTGAATGGAGAAGATGGGGACTTGAAGGAGAATGGGATAAAGTTTCCCCAGGTAATTTTCCTAGGATAGTCCTGGTTACCCTCAAAGAATTGTCTTGATAGAAAAACAAAATGCCCCAGCCTTGTTTTCACCAGTGCAGGTTTCATAAAACTTTTTTCATAGCTGAGCCCCAGGGGCATAGTGTTGTGTGAGGGACTGCAGCCCACAGGATTGACGGTTCAAATCCAGCAGCAGCTCTCAAGGAGCAAGGCTGGACTTCCTACGCCCACCAGGGCAGTGATGCGGAAAAAACCCCAAAACTTTTTACTAATAATCCCCCACGATCATGCTGTGTCCTTTGAGAAAAATCTGTCAATATTATTTCAGGGGAATCTCCCCCCCCCAACGCCCCCCCCCCCAACCCAAAGTCACCAAAATCTGAGCTGATCTTTCTATCGTGAATTCATCTTTGAGGTCTTCCTGACATTCCTTAAAAAACATTTGACCCATCTAAAAGCTGTGTTTTTCTGTGGGGCAGCATATCTGTAAATTTACCGCAGAGCTTCTGGGATTAGTGTAAGGCTCCATTTGAGTTTTTGGAACAATTTCATATTAATCCCACCTTGATTTTTCCCAGTAAAGGCACAAAAGCATTATTTTTTTGAAGGCTGCATAATGAACCTAAGATGAGTGTATTGTTACTGAAAGAACTTTCCATTGGGATCCATTATATTCAAAAATGTTTTTAAATGATTTTGTCTGGAATGAAATTATGCAGGTATGAAATGGAACCCTAGTAGCAATATTTCTTGACATATTTGTGTGTGTGTGTTGTGTTATGTATACATACACATAAGGGGACTTCAAGATGTTCATGGAAAAATTCCATTACTTTTTTTTAACCATTTTATTGGGGGTTCATACATCGTTTTTCACAACCATTACCTTTTAAGTACATTAAAAAAATCATTTCATTGGCAGCTCATACAATACTTTATCACAATCCATATATACATACATTGTGTCAAGCATATTTGTGCAGCTGTTGCCATCATCAAAGTTTTCGAAGTTCCTCTGCGATGTGTATTTGTATTTGTTATATACATATGCTACATACTTGGAAAGTCTATATTAAATAGATGTATCTGTAATATTATAAAGTAACAAGTGTTTCATTACCTAACCAACACTCTACCTGCCAGTTGATGACAATTCATACCAACTGTAAAGGAGAGAGACGTGCCATGTGGGGTTTCCAAGGTTCTGAATCTTGATGGAAGCAGTGGGCCACGCCTTTCTCTCTCGAAGTGACTGGCAGATTTGAACTACCGACCTTTCAGTTGGCAATCCAATACTTAACCCACTTAGCTCCACCAGGCTCCTTAATTATTTCATTATTGTTGTTGTTGGTAGGTGAGTCAAGTGGGTTCCAACTTGACAGAGTGACCCCACGTATCACAGAAGGAACCATGGCCTGCATCCTCACCATCATTCTGTTTGAGCCCATTTTTTGCAGCTAGTGTGTCAGTTCATCTCGTCAAAGACCTTCGTCTTTTTCGTCCCCTCTACTTTCCCAAGCACTGGGACCTTCTCCAGAGACGGATCTTTTCCGACAACGAGTGTCAAGTATGTGGGATGAAGTCTTGCCATCCTTGCCTCGAAGGAAGCACTCTGGTTGTCCTTCTTTCGGAGGCAGGCTTCTTTGTTCTTCTGGCCACCTCTGATATTTTCAATATTCATCACCACTACCCTCATTCAAATGATCTCATGATGAGATCCAAAGAGGAAAGGTTCAATTTTATCACCCCTTCCTGATGTATTAGCTGGAATGATTCTGTATAAAACAATGCTCTCATTTACTGGCTTCATGCAGCTTTCACACTCAGCTGCTAACCAAAGAACCGGTGATTGGAAGCCCCCTGGGAGGCCTGAACAGAGGACCTCCTGTCAGGATTGCAACCTAGCAGGCCCTCGGGGTGGGGGAGGGGTGTCTCTGCTCTGTCACCTGGAGTTACTACATGTGGAAATAAAGCCAATGACCCCTACCAGTAACACTTACTATGTACACATACTATTTTCACAGGAAAGATGGGGTAATGCATACTTTTTTTTTCTTATCATTTCTAATTTTCAGGGCAAGGAGTCAATTCTAACGGTATCCCATCAGTGATGGTGGTGGTGGTGGTTAAATTTGATTTTCTTTCTTTTTCATTAGGAACCGTTGGTCCCAGTCATTTTCATTCAACTTCATTTTATTTTTTGTTTTGTTTTGTTTTGTTTTGGGGGGGCAATCACTGTCCTGGTGGGAGTGGAAGGCCCAGCCTTGCTCCTGGGGAGCTGCTGCTAGATTTGAACCATCAACCCTGTGGACCGCAGTCCCGCACACAACCACTACGCCACCGGGGCTCAGCCCCCTCAACTTCATTTTCTATCTTTTAAAACATTTCATCAGTGGGAGCTCTTCAAGTTTATTTTGTACCCTTTTGATGGGATCCATTAGTTTTTCTAGAGCTTATTTTTTGGAAAAAGAAAATATCTTGTGATTTTATACATTTCCAACCACAGACTGGAGCATGCCAACCAGCCCTAGTTCTTTTTACTGAGAAATGGTCTTTAGAAACTATGATCTGGGCACTAGTTGTATTTATTACTTTAGGGTTAACATGACATTTGGGCCTTTCAGTAGGCAGATATACGAAGTACCCATCTTGACCTTTAAAGAAAAATGTTCTCAATAGGCCATCAAAGAATGGCCAAAAGAATGTGTTTTTTTTTCCCAAGAGAAGAAAATGTTGTTATAATTTAAGTACAAGTCTTCCAAAATAAGAGAATAATTAGTCACCCAAGATAATTAATTTGAAATTAGACTTGTCATTTGCAAGAACAGAAGACAACTATAGAAATAGACTCTGGTTACATTCAAACAGGGATTAAGCTGGGAGTGTTCAAGTGTCCAGCACTAAAGTTTTAGAAAGCCCTAAATGGCCATCAATGCTATTTACTAAGCACAGCAAAGAGTTAACGTTCTCATTACCATTCAATTCATAAATCAATTAGAAGATTAGAACAATTTTTTCAGTCAAAATAGTAGACAGGAACATGCATATTCTTACATCTACGCCTTCACAAAGTCTCAGTGAAATGCCTGAAATACTTTTTAAAATTATAGCATAATTAGGATACAAGACAACATATGGATCTCCACAGTGACCAGAAAATCCTGGAACGTAGAAAACAAATGAAGCCACAGCTTGTTGGACAAATCCAAGTAAGAAAAAGGTCAGCATAAGACCCTAGAAGCAGGAGTCATCTTCCTAAAGGAGTTCCAAGGAAGCTTCAAGTCACAATGAACACACATATTGGGGCTATGTTATAAGGGGAACCTTGTGGCCATGTTCTTCACATCCGTTTCATTTGCCTAGATGAGCTTGTGTCTAATCTTAAAGAACCCAAATTTTCAACAGACTCACTCCATCGGACCCCAAATGGCCAGATGTCTAATTCCAAGAAATTGTTAGCATTCCTCACTAGCGAAGATAAGGGAAGATGGGAAATTAAGTCTAAATCTCAGAAAAATTATTTGCCATCCAGATTTTCCATCTGAACCCAATTCTGGCCTTGACCTGTTATCAGATGGAACACAGCAAGGGAGCGTAAGTAGTTACCATCTAAAATACTAACGTTGAGATTTAAGGATTGGTTCCAACTACTCACAATGTTGTGAAACTCCAGTCACTATCATACTATCTCATTTTAAATAATCTTAGTATGTGTTTCATTTGGATATTAAAAGCTATGTGATCCACTCTCTTTGTACTATTTGTGGGATAGAAAACATCTACAAATCACAGATTTTCAGGGGAACTTTGATACAATCCTGAAAAATACATGTGAAAATCTTCAGCATGCACCAAGTCAATCAAATCGTCCTCTTTCCTTCTCATCTACTACCATACTCTCATATATATATCCCTTCTCAAAAAGTGAGATATACCTATTTCAGATATCTGAAAAAGTAGAGCAACTCAAAACTCTCCTTTCAAAAATAAACCTGGAAAATCTTGATAATATATAACAAAATTTCAAAATCTATACCTAATATTAAGAGAAGAAAATCCTCGGGTACAAAGAAAAAAAACTGTGAAATTCAAAGAGGTAAGCATATGAGTTGATATTATGGGTAGGGTTGTAAGGGGAGAGAACATGTGCATCAAACATAGAACTCCAAGGACTTGGGTTTTAATGCTCAGATACAGAAAGAAAATGAGATCTTATTTCCTGTGTTCTCCAGAGTTCAAAGAACTCCCATTCACGTTGGAATCCTCAGAATGTTCCTCCTCAGTGGATAGCTAGAAAGAAAATTTACTAACTTAATAGAATTTAACTTTGCTTAGGATTTAGGTAGGACAAAAAGTGAGAGTTGAAAAATTTTAATGGGAACTAGAAAAACATAAATGTTGAGTTCAAATTAATACTATACAGAGTGTGTAGGAAGGTCAAAGTCTTGAAATTAATGTAATACAAAATCCTAGACAGATATGCTACAATATAGGTGATAAAGGCTAAAATCTACATTTACAAAACAGACTATGAAATATATTTTCCTCAAAGTAGATTAACAAACTCCGTCACACAGAATATTTAAGCCTTCTAGAACTTCCAAAAGAGTCCTACAAATTTTGAGCAAATTCTGATAAGTACTGGTAAAAGCATTTATACAATTATTATAGGTGGGGGCTGAGCCCTGGTGATGTAAGTGGTTGAGTGCGGGACTGGGGCGCGTGGGCTTGGCGCTTCAAATCCAGCAGTGGCTCTCAGGAGCAGCGCTAGGTAGTGCTGCTACGACCCCCAGAGGGCAGTGATGCCCCTCCAAACTATTATAGGTATACATAGAAAAAAATCAGAAAAGAATGACCCACAACTAACAGTTTGAGATTGGTGAAGGACAGAATTAATGAACTAGAGGTTACATGTGAAGAGTGCATCCAGAGTTCAATATAGAAAAACAAAACCAAGGGGGGAAAGAGGAAAAATGGTTATGATAAATAAAATTGAGATAGAGAAAATCTAACAAACAATGAACTGGAATCACAAGAGGAGAGGGAGGGAAGGAGAGAAGGACACAGACAGAGACATAGGACTTAAAAAAAATAACGGCGTAAAATCCCCGAGAAATTATGAAAGTAGTATTCACAGTGCCTAATAAATTACAAGATAAATAAAACTAATCTTCTCCAGATACATCATAGTGCAATTACACAAGAGCAAAATAAAGATACATTCATTATCTTCAAAAAAGAAATATATTGATCACTAACTTTTGATCAATAATGGAAGTAAGAATTCCACAGATTGAAATATTTTATATATTAAGAGAAAATAACTGCAAATATAGACTTCTACTAAGAGTAGAGGAAATAGTATCTAAGAACAATGGTAAAATTTTAAAAGTTAACCATCAAACTGCTATTAAAAGAAAATTTAAAGGGCATAATTTGACTAGAATGAACTATTAAGATTAAAGACAAATAATGCAATAAGGAATGAGAGATGCAAGGAATGAAAAATATGTATGAATCTAAACAAACATTGGCTTAAAATTAATGTCTTATTGGACTAAAAAGATATAAATAAACCTGACAATGATTACATGTAGAAGACAAATTCTGCTGAATATTTTAAGATCTGGGACAAGTCAGGACTCAGGCAATATATTGATTACTTTTATAGTTGATAAGTCTTGCAATAATAGAAAAGTCATGTAAAATATAGAAACAGGATATAAGACTTCAAAACTGGGAGTAGGGAAATGAAAAATGGAACACAGAAGAACTACCAATCAACCCAAAGGAATGAAAGGGAGAGACCATCAGAAAAAATATTGCAACCTTAAGTATGCATAATAGAAAAAGAAAAAGTGGAAATTGAAGAGCTATACACCTAAACCCCAAAATGTGGAATAGAAATAGAGAGTAGCTGGAAAAACTGTGGGAGATTATAAATTTATGTCAAAGAATAAATTGAACAAAATTATGGGAGTTATTTTATGTATACAAAACTATAACAGAAAGACAGACTAGAATTGGAAAGGTGTGTGAGTTGCTATGTTGTAGAACAGACAAATAGACCAATGGGATAGGTCCGTTGTACTAAATTGTTTGAGGAAATTGACTCAATATTGGGTAGCAACTCAAGTTGTTATCTATGTCACACCATAATCAAAGGTGATTTCCACAGAAATTCAGAAGGGTAGAAGGAGATACAAGTATAAAAAGAATAAAAAGAATGGGAAAGATTGGCAGGAAAAATTATAAAGCAAAAATATTTATGAATCTGATAATATCAATTTTACAAGTTTCAAATAAATTAAAGCTGTTTGTGAGGTCTAAAACCAATTCATGTTTACTATTGACTATACAATGAACAATGCAAAGAGAAAATAATAAGAATACAGTAGAGGGAAAATGGACCAAAGATGAACAGAATTGAAAGAAGTAAGAAATCTAAGTGCTTGGGGGCTAAGCCCCCGTGGCGTAGCAGTTGTGCGTGGGACTGCGGCCCACTGGGATGGAGGTTCAATTCCAGGAGTGGCTGCACAGGAGCAAAGACTGGGCCTCCTACTCCCACCACCAGAGGGCAGTGGTGTCCAAAAAACAAACAAACAAACAAAACAAAAGAAGAAATCTAAGAACTTATGAACATATGAAGATAAAATCTTACTAGTAATTGGTAAGTTATTTTTGAACAATAGTGAGGTAACATTTAACATCTATCAGATTGGCAAATAACAGGAAGTTACGTTATAGCAAACATTAGCTAAGATATAAACACACCATACTGGTGAAATGGTAAAATGTGAGACCCTCTTCTGAAGAGCTACCTGGGAATCTTTAGTGGCACCAAATATCTTTATATCTTATTAGTCAGCTGGCCCCTTTCCAGTCAGTACCCCAAAGGAGGACTTTATAATGTCTCTAGGAGGGTCAGGGTAAGTTAGCTTACAGGTTTGTTGGTTCTAGCAAAAGGATTCTCTTAGGATGCTTTTACTGTTGGTAATGGAGATCATGATCCACTCTTACCCACACATAAGTACTTCTTCCTATCTGTGTCCATCTTTGTGCCAAAAACATCACCCTCTTTCCTGTTACCCAACCTTGAAACTGCTTATCTATTAGTCATTACTTTCTTCTTCTTCTCTCCTTCATTCTCCTCCCCTCCTTTCCTTTTCTTCCTTCCTTCCTTCCTTCCTTCCTCCCTCTCTCCCTCCCTCCCTCCCTTTCTTTCCAACCATTTTCTCCTTCCAGGTCATAGGCTGAATGAGGAACATTACTATCCTCTAGCAGAGGGTAACATAACTTGGCTGCCATGAAGGTTAATGTTGTAGTCAAGTTGGCTACACTGATTCTCGGGGTTCTGACAGACACTACGTACTCACCTTCTGCTTTGTTATCTGATGTGAGCAACCAATTGGTTGAAAGAAGAGTTTCCATGTAGGTGGGGACTGACTCTAGTATAGAAAGGAATTATTTTCACAAAACTTACTCTTTTTGATCCTGTGGATCAAAAGAACCCTTGAGCCTGTGTGCCTGATCCATGGATATCCTGGTCAGCCCCTACAACTGAGGGACCAATTTCCTTGATGTTGATCTTGTTGTTAGCTGCTGTCCAGTCAGTTCTGACTCTAAATGATCCTTATGTACAACAAAACCACATGTGGCCTGATTCTGTACCTCCCTCATGATTGTATTTCTTTGTTCTATTCACACATTCTCTCTTGATCCACGGACAGGTTCAGCACAAGCACAAGGTAATGCTATGATATCTCCATTCTTCTCCAGGTTATCCATAGTTTGCTATGGTCCACACAGTCTAACACTTTGGGATAGTCAAGAATACAAAACATCTCTCTAGTATTTTCAGCATTGATATCCCTTGTTCAAGAACAGACTTTCAGCTATTTCTTTCTGTTTTGAGTCATGCCCCATCAGCAAATGAAGGTCCCAAAGATTTTACTCGGATAGACTTTACTCCATCCACGTCAGGATGGTTGACTCTACTTTGAGAAGGCAGCACTTCCTCAGTCATATTTTGAATGTCTTCCAACCTGACGGCTCATCTTCTGGTTCTCTCTAACAACGATCTGGTTCTATTCACGAGATTTACTTTATCTGACAATGGATGGATGCTATATCCATGAGGTTTTCAGTGGCTAGTTCTTCTTGAAGTACAATCATATGTCTGTATATATACACACTCATACATATACCCCTTCAAGGGATTGGTTGCACACTGGTTTTTCTTCTCTAGAAAATCCAGACTAAAATAGTTGCTACATCCAGTAGATACTTTCCAGTTATTATTTAACCTATATACCATTCAAAGGAACAAATAATTCCTTTCTTGAAACTCTTTCTTCGGTTCCAATATGTGTCAGACAGGGTTCTCTTAGAGAAATAAAATTCAGGACACTAGTAATTATTTTTTTATATATTTATATATAAAGAGAAAAGTATATAAGAGAAAAAGAGAAAAAGTTAACTATAATACAATACAGGTTGCTCAGTGCAACTCACTGGAGTCCTTTGTAGAGCAATCCAGGCTATTGGTTACAGGCAGCAAATGGCAGAGCAACAGTCACCAACTGCCACCAACTGCCACCAACTGTCACCAACTGTCAGCCAGATGACAGAGTCCAACAGTCCCCAGCTCAAGAGATGTA